>DWLO01002179.1:0-13070 GCA_018245335.1 Dalla quadristriga | reverse complement strand
CATTTGATTTGTACTTGAATTCGGACCGAATAAATAAGTCTTATGTATGATGTTTTGTCTCTGTACCGTGTGAAGTTTTGTGTGTCCTTTAATAAATAACAAAAATATAACAAATAATATTTATTTTGTGTTAAGTATTTTTTTATTAAAAATTAGTGCCATCAGCATAAAACTAGAATGTAGGACTGCATTCATTTTAGTTATGGCAAACTGCATTTAAGATTGTAGTGTTTTCATAGCTAATTCCATAAAAAATAATGTTATACAAACAAATTAATCTATGATGAATTTGCAATATAGAAGTAATTTTATTGATAATAATTATCTAGTCGGGAATATAAGCCATTGCAATATGTATTTTATAAAAACCAATATATTAATCTCAATAGTTAGACAAATTTCATAGAACGATGGCAACTTAATGAATCAATCATAAGAATGTAATCAAACATTTATAATTAAGTGTTATTATGAAGAAATTGAAGTATTTATAAACTGTATTAGTTTATTACTTGCATGGTTACTAATAGGTGATTTTGTCTATATGCATATTTCAAATAAATTAAATTGAAATTATTATTTGTTTTAATAATTTTATGCACTATTAAAATACACAATTAATGATTTAATGAAAAACAATAGTATGTTTAAACCTTATTTATTCAAAATGACGAAATTAAATCTGTCGATATTATTTTTATTATAGAAAACATTTTTCTACACAAGTATTATAAATGCGTCAGTTGAACGCTGTACTTCACGTTATTAGAATCTCTTAGCACTTCACTTAGCACAAGAGTAAATATACAACCATAATAAATATATACAATACTTTATCAATAAAGAACATTCAATAAAAACAGATTTAATCATAACAGTCCCCATTTTACCCTGCTCTCTACGGAGATTCTCATAGTGGCAATATGTGAACATATTACTAAATAATCTTGTAATATGCAACCATCTAAGTATATTGTGGAAAAATGGGCGACCGGCTCTTACAAATGTTCTTTACTGGTACTACCGGCTCACGAAGACACACAGGTGAGATTGAAGAACGAAGGCAATATAAAATAATTATATAAAAAATAATTGAATTCAACAAAAATATTTATTTATCTCCCTTAAATGAATCAGTGTAAAAAGAGCGTCCTAAACACCTTTAGTGAACATCGAATTCTAAAATCACAGAATTGTGTCTATAAAATAATTTATTATTGCCATCGATCTCATGCCCCTAATCACACCCATACACTATCACAATCCTAAGGCATCAACATAGGACCATGCCACCTCACTTTTCTAGAGTCACTATGCTTTTTCCTCTTTCTCCCTATTATACCGTTCGAGTTCTTTAAGAAATTGTCCTTTGGGTTTCATCACATTGGGTCTGTCGCCGCGGCACTTGGGACAGAACCATTTGCCCTTGGGTTTGGTCGTGAGTGAGACGCAGGAGAAGTGGAACCACTCGATTGGGCAAAGGTCATTGTCACAGAGGATCATCTCGCCGAAGGAGATCTGGTCACAGAGGCAGTAGCGCGGCTCATCGGGATCGATAGGGTCCGTCTCTTCGGGTGGTGTCTCCGAGCGCTGCGCCGCTTGCCTGGCTTTGCGTTTTTTCTTCTTTCCTATACCTGCAATAATTCACATAATATATTATTGTCTGGGTAAATTATATCGGCTTTCACAATCACGCCATGCGAGGATTAGATTTATCTAGACCAACTTCTCCAATATTACTATCCTTACAATTTGCTTTTGCCTTACAATGCACATTTACCCTTTTAATTGTTGGCTATGTATCTAAATCGACTTCCTTTCTGAACAGTTTCACCAACGATTAGAGAGATTTATTGATAAGTGTAATTTCAACAATACACAGATTAAACTTTTTTTATTTTATTTTTACATAAAAATGAATTGCATTTTTACCTTTCTTGTGGGTTGTGTTATGCGTATGCCTCTCGCTGTCTCGCTCGCTCGAGTCCGCTCCGTCGGTGGCGGCGTTTGTGGTGGTGCGCGACCGACGCGCTCGTTTCGACCAGCGTTCACCTATAGACAAATATTTAGTGTTAATAACTAGAAAATTCAAGAAAACCTTGCCTATAGGCAGCTTATTATTATATTTAATGTAGATAAATGTATTTTATAAAATAACCATGGGAGTAACAAATGCATTGCATTGCATTGCAAATGTGTTGTGCACCACTACCAACATTGCACCCCAAGGACATCAATAAAAGGAGGAAGCTCATACTTTAACAGGTTTTAAGTTCAACATAAGCTGACTTTTTTATGTACTTACGAGGCATTGCCTGCGGTTCCGTCCATTTAAAATTCCCTTATCCTACAAACACACTTTCACATTTATGATATATGTAAGGATGGAAAGTTGAGGCACCTTGAGGCACCATTGAAGTTTTCCCAATAGCAGTGTTACCTATTAATGATAATTTGACTTAATTCAATATTTGTAGCAATATGTATCTTAAATATGTAACCTAATAATAAATCTACAAACATTAGCTTTGCTCTGTACTGTCTAGCTGTGCTGTATTGTGTTTAATTCAAATTAAAGTTTACCTCCAGATTTATCTCTCTCCCCTTTGTCTTTCTCCTTGTCGGCGGTGCGTTCGGGCGGCGGAGGCGGCGGCGGTGCGTGCGCGGGCGTGGGCGGCGGGGCGCTCGTCTCCTTGTCAACGGCGCGTGCCGTCTCTGACACTGGCGCCGGTTCCTCTTTAGCCGTGCCGTTCGTGTTCACGTCTTGGCAGGAAACTAGTGGTGGTAAATGTCGTCATCATCATCAACAATCCAAAATAAAAGTATATGGGACAAAAAGAAGAAAAGTCATTGCTAATAATTAGAATGGTGTCAGCCTCAATCAACATTAATTCTACTACAATTTTTCATAATCTACAATAAATTAATTCTTTTCTGTTCTTATAAATATTAGTAATTGCTAATAAAATTATTGTAATTAATCGAACCATACCTAAATATTAAATTAAGTTGAAGTATAGTGCTTTTTTTAAAAAGGGACTGTTGATGTTGACTATGTATGAAAAAATAAACATTTTCAAACCAACAATATGCTGGGAATTCTAGGGTGAAGCTAGAATTCCGTATTACAAGTGGTAGACAGACAGAAAACATCACATTCAACCAAGACCCAGAATAAACATTATTGTACATACACTATTATACATATATTAGATATTTGAATGGGGCTTGAGTTCACAGAGAGCATTAGGCTGATGTGCAATTAATCTTATATACAGATGGTTAACTTCAGATTGTCTTAGCATGGCAGTGTCCAAGTGACTTGCTCTCAAGTCATAAGAATAGCAAATGGGCATGCAGTCTATGACAAAATTCAGAAAGGACTGTGAGGAACTGTTAGTTTGTCAGGTGTATTTACTTGTGTTTATTTTTCGTTTTTTAGGATAATTTTTTTAAATAAAATCAAAAGACATACTTTTGAATAATTTTGCTTGTTACCTAATTTCTTATGATCAGCATCAAGAGATCTCTGTTTGTTGTCAATGAGGTCTTGCAGCAACTGGACAACCTGCAGCTTCTCATCTCCAATCTCCTGTGCGGCAACTAGAGCTGACTGGAGACGCAGTGCTGCCCTGCCCCGTCTGCGCTCTTCAGTATTGGGGCCTATGCATACTGCTAGGTGTGTTTCAGCATCACGGAGACATTCTGTAAGATATGAGAATGTCACTGATCTTAGCTGTCTGTCACTCAGGTCGAAAGCTTTAGCAATACCCAGGCTATCTGCCAATATGTATCTATTACTTTGAGGTTTTCTGTACGGAGGCAAGGCACTTATCATATTTATATAAACTAACTTGTTATCTGTACTATTGGAAAAGATTTGGTTTTTATTTAATTATTAAATTCAGCTATTGGGGAAATTTTTCTATTAAATGGAATTAAAATTTGCATAAGAGTATGCATAATTATGATAGCCCTATGTAATTAATAACAAAGATAGAATATCAACAGTTGAACCACAGCTACACCAAATCAACTGTGAAGTTTTGTACTTAAATTTTTGATTTGCTAATTTATATTGCTGTAATATTTTATTGATAAATAATAAATCAAAGCCTTTGCAAGCTTTCAAGTATTGGAAAACCTATTAAAATAATAATAACAACATGAAATATATAAATGTTTGGTAATATAACGATGGAAAAAACATATATAGAGAAAAATGTTTGTGTTATTTTTGGCCATAGCATCCGAGAGTTGATGTTGTGGAGACCTATGGACGTTTTATTGGCGTCAGTGCTGAAACGTCAACAAATGGCTGGCAAATCATAAGTGCATAAAGCATTATCGGACCTCAGTTTACAGATCATGACATGTAATAAGATAACACAAAAAATAACAAAAATTACCTCTGTAAGTTACGTCGAGTTCTCGCATACGCGATAAATGTCGTTGCAGATCATTGGGAAGATTTTCAACACAATCTAAATAATTCTCAACATAAGTCGCTGAAAGCAACGCCTCCGTTGAAGTTTGGTTTAACATGGTAACAGTCTTCACACAGTTTTAATCATAACGCTGAGTAAATTCAACTAATACGATCTACTTTCGAAGGAAATAACAAGTTAAGTTATTACACAAAACACCCGTCAAGCATCAAAACGAAACGACAGAGAGGGAACGTTCTGAAATTTGAGTGATATGACATAAATATCCATAGACAAACAAAATAAAAACTTGTTGATTTGAGTTATTATATTTACTTTATGTTATTATAAATGAAATGTTTGTAGTGTTGACATGGTTAACTTTTTTTTACTTTGTATTTAGCGTACTACATCAATATTTGGCTATCTAATTAAGATTTGTAATTTTGATCAGTGAGTCATGAATTCTAAACGAAAGTATGCGTCTGGAAATTAATCCTTAAATGAACTCGGTTACGCTCAGACTTTTTTTTAATTTTTTCAAATGGACAGTTGCTGTTGGCCCTACTGGCCTCTACAGCGTCACCAAATATTAACCGAATAATGACCGAAATATTCACTTTTGTTGTATTTGTTTCTCTAGGTGATTCCAGGTGTTTTCCAATGTTTTCATTCAGAGTTTCCAGGTTCCAGGCAACACCAACAGCATAATTATGATATATCGGGCCTTGTTTCATACCATCAGGCATGCAAGGGCTTCAACCGCTTCCCTATCCATCAGGTTGCTTAATATTCCTCTATTAAAGGTTCCGTAAAGAAATGCGATTGAGACGTCGAATTAAGTGAGGAATATATTGTCTTTAGCAGCAATACTCTATAACAATCGAAGTCATTTGTGCAACTAAGCGTTGATTATGTCTTCTCATAACGTCTCATAATCTCTTCTCATTCTCTCATCAACGCATTTCTTTTGAGTACATCCGACCAAATGTCGATCATACCATTGGCCAATCGTACTATGATCCATGTTTGGTTTTGTTTTTATCTTTAATCTTTTATCTTTGTCGACAGATTTCATCGCATCTTTGGTTCTTTGATATTGTAGACGTTTTTCACACAATTAAAACAAATTCGTCAACTCTACTAGGAGGTATAATAGTAAAGCGATACCGGGACCATAAGCCTTTGAGAGTTAATACAATTTGTAATGTCCCTGTGACACAGGGATGTTCGATTGGTGGTAATTTTAATACTTGTAGATTTGTGGTCCCCTCCATGGCGATAAACCTAGCTCCATCTGTTTCACTTCCGAAAAACTGGTGAAAATCTTCAGTACACTTTATTCAAAAATATTTTAAGAGAAATGAAGACTTTATCGCTCTGAAAAGACATTTGATATTGACGGCAAAACATCCTTTAAATCTTTTGGCCGCTCTGCAGCTCTGCTATGCTCTGCTTGATCGTGTCGTCCGTTTAGCTTCTCTCTGTTATTTGTCCTTTAACAAACTTTTACAATGATTAATGAGTACATAATGTCATTGCAATTTACAGCACCTTGCCTACGGCTCCTGGCTAAACCATTACTTTGTTCCTTATTTTATTTTACTTTTTGTTTCAATGCCCGTTATCTCGTCACTCACCATGTCAATTTTGTCTTATCAATAAACGCCAAAGCCCCAGGATCAAAGCAAAGAATATGAAATATTACTACTTACCGGGAGTCTCATGTCTGGCTTGCTAGTTGGAAGTTAGTGAAACTTGTCTAAATCGCGAGTTGGTTGGCGAGAAACCACTTCGCTGAAAGCGGTATTCATCTCTCGACACCCTGCGCCATTCACAAACGTGTTTCGGCCTTTGCCGTCCCGTGTGTTGGTTTGTTACCACCTGGATGGCAGTTGTAATAGTTCTCCATAGCACATCTACTAAAGTTCGTCCTTATTTAAGTTTCCTGCTCCATAACCGTTTTTGTGCACTGTGTTAGGGCTACCTCCCGGTGTATCAAGTAGTGCAGTCGATTGAAGGTGGTTCCCGCTATGTGAACTCTAGCATCATCAACTGTGTACACGTGAAGCGTACCATAACCAAGTGACCTCCAAGTAAGTGTGTACCAATTATTATTGCAAAACATTAAAGGGTCACAAAGAGGCCTATCCTTTCCTTTGTCCTAACATCCTAACGTCCTAACAGTGACGGAGTCCAGTGACATCTAGGACCCGCAAATAGTCAGATCAAGACAGTGTTGAATGTTGGACTTTTAGGGCCCTAGTTTGTAGCGATAGAATCGCGCGTTTCGGAAATCTATGAAGGAGATAGCGATATATAGAATTAATAAAATATAATGAACTTTATTGAACCTATTACACAGATGAATTTTTAAACTACGTGAATAGTACAGAAAATCAAGTACAATTCATTAAATGCTATCACTATGTTGCAGCATTACACTACAATGGGTATACTCAGCATAAACCAATGGTTCAATAAAAAACCAAAATCCCAACTGTATTGCGTTTATCGCATTAGCTACGCGCGACAGTAGCGTAGCGATATCGTTGCGATCACAGAGTACCTTGGTACCAGAGTACCTGCATAGATGCAGTAGAGATGCTATACAGTATGCTATGAGCATCTCTACTTCATCGATGCAAACGCGCGATTGCCTCTGACTTTACACTATACGCTGTAGATAGAAGTACACGGTAACTGACCGTGAGTTCATACATTCTCATTTCCCTTGCTCAGTGGTCAGACGTTAATATTAACCTCTCATTAAAGCGTAAGCTGCCAAATGCCGGCATGTGGATGGGTGACCGCTAGGGGCAACATTTCTTGAGCGCTTCCGTGCTTCGTAGGGCACATTAAGCCGTCGGCCCCGGTTGTTATCTTCTGACAACAGTCGTTAAGCCTTGTCGGAGACCTACGGGCCTGAAAAACTACCCCTCCACCAATACGCATTGGAGCAGCGTGGTGGAACATTCTGCAGGCCTCCTCAGTTGTGAGGAGTGACCCTGCAGTGGGTCATTATGGGTGGCAGCCAAAGCGTAGGTACGTCTGTGGCATTGTAATTTTAAAACTGATGCTAGGATTTCAAAGGCTTTTTTTTATAGTATTTGCGAAATGGTTGGTTCATTTCCAAACCGCATCTGGAATGGGAAGAATTGTCTAAATTTCCTAAGTATTGTCGTTGAGGGTTCATGAAAAGAGCATTGTTTTCGCTTGAAACATACCAAACTCGTAGGCAGGAAGAGCAAATATAATGAGTTCTATTTGAGTAGGAAAGGAAGTCATTATTTTAGATAATATTGCAGGTAACTGCTTAGAGTGGAGGTCGCTGCAAACACCTACATGTTCTTCGCCCACGGTTTCTTTGTCATAAAACTTAAATGTAAGCGACAGTTCGCCTTATACGTAAGCGCAAACATACTGGCTTGTAATTTTACGTTATTGTTTTTATTTTAATTGACTCAGTCTCAGTATATTGACAACTCCGGCTAGTTACATCGGTTTATTCAGAGCTTTTTATTACTTCAGATAAATTTTCAGTTAAATTGTTCGTGTTTTGTGTTTAGTTCTTTTGTGTAACTGTGTATCAATGTCTTCAACGATGATTTTCGTCGGTTTGCCGGAGGATTCAAAAAGCTCCATAACTAAGTATGTATATTATTAATATGTCTATATATTATCACAGCCTATGAACCATATTTTACAGTGTAATTATTGTCAGCCGAGTCTGATGAATTTTGATTTGTTTAATTTTGATTAGTTTAGCCTTTCTTTTCTTAAAACATTACTTAATGTGAAATAGTTTCAGTGAAAACAAAATATTGTGTCTTCAACAAATGATTTCTAATATATAGCAATCATGCACACATCATTCTAGATTACTACAGTAATTGTAAAGATTTCATTTTTAGTATATTTGCGATGTTCTTGTCAAGTAATAAATCTTAATATTGAATGGAAAAGCAAGTGAAAGAAAGAAACCGTCTCAAAAACGTCATAGTTACGTACTTAAAAATATTGAAGATATAATATTTAGAGTGACTAATCCAAGGTGCTTCGTAAAAGCTTTGATATTAACATAACAGCTATTTGATTTTCAACTAACCTTTATAAGCCCACACAGTAATCTATTGGTGGAGCCTGCGCCTAATCTCCCTTTCTGTTATTGGAAAAAAAGTAAGTTTATAAATTTAAATAGGTCACCATGTACATAAATACACATTTGTTCACATCAAGGCTGCCTGTCCATTGAAGCAAAACTAGGGAGCAGAGAGGAGGAAGAGAGTTGGTATGGTCGAGATTTCACCAGCTCCGCAGCGCTCCAGTGGACAGGCAGCATCAGTGCGTCTTACCAGTGGTAGGCAGAGACAGAGGCTATCGGTCTTCACTTGTTATCCAGGTTCCCTGCTTCCTTATTAGATGTTATATACATGAAGTATTTCATTTCATTGCATTCTCTACGTACACCGCCGTACTGCCATGCAATTGGTTGCTATTATAATTTGCATTCAGAGAGTTGCATAAAGTCTATCCGATTTCGTTTTAAATGTGAAGCAGTTTACAGATACAATGTATTTGCATACTAAGTACCCGTAATTATTTGAATGGTGATTGTAATGTACAAGATACAAGGATGCTCAGTCGCTGTTTAATGTGTTTATGTGACGTTGAATCTAATTGAAGGTGTAGGTTGAACCAGATTTATTCCAGTGGCCACCGTGGGCGACGATTCGACTTGCTCTTCCCAATTAAGCAAGCAGAGTCTAACAGTGAACATAGGCTTGCGTATTTGCTTAAATTCAGTATTGTTTCTAATACAGCAGCGCCTGAGTAAATTGGTTCAAATCATAGGACATTATTTTGATTAGAATTTCCTGCTACATTGTTAGTTAGAGGCGTCACAATATAGACACTTCAAGCAAGTGATTATTGGTTAGTTGGTAAAATACTATAAGATTATTAATAACAAAGTACCAAACACAACTGGCCACTGCCGCTCGCTGATACCGTAACCAAGCTACAATCAATCGTATTACTTGAAATAGCTTTTCGCCAGAAATGGGTGTGCCTGTGGTACCGACTTCAGCGAACTGTTTATCTACAGATTTTAAAACTCTTATTGTGTCTGTTGGAGCGTGTATCTACTGATATAGTACTAAAAGCGTGATATTCAGTTGGACAATAACCAATGATTATGTTCCAATTCTGGAAGTCAAAGAGACAATTAAGCGTTGTAAATTGTGTGCCATTAATATTACGCCACAAGAGCCAGCCCTAACAACAATCCGCTGGATACGTTTTCTTTGATAATTCGCCTCGCCGTTGCAAAAGGACCGTTCGTAAAACAATAGAATTGTATCCCTTTAGACGCGTGCAAAATTAGTGTTCTATTAGATTGTACTGGATTTCCTATTGGGGTTGAGATTTTCATCGCGCTGTTGCGTAAGTTAGTGAAAGGCATGATAAACGGTCTGTACAACATATTGCCATTAGACAATAACCTATAAAATACAGGTTACAAAATCTAGATAGTTTTATGTAGATTCGCAATCGTCTTAATAAGTTACGAGGCTTTGTCCACGGTTTCACCCGC
Organism: Dalla quadristriga; assembly: GCA_018245335.1. Taxonomy (NCBI): domain Eukaryota; kingdom Metazoa; phylum Arthropoda; class Insecta; order Lepidoptera; family Hesperiidae; genus Dalla; species Dalla quadristriga. The sequence continues at coordinate 3,047 of DWLO01002179.1, read as the reverse complement.
GAAAATTCCCTTATCTATCACACAGGCACCGTGCATTTTTCCAGGACAAAATGTAGCCTATGTCACTCTCCGGCTCATAAATTCCGTCGCTCTGTTGCAGCGTGAACGAACGGCAAACCAACAAACAAACTTTCACTTTTATAATATTAGTAAAGATTGTTATTATAGACAAAAGACAAAAAAAATACAGGTTATAAAATCTAGATTGTTTTATGTAGATACACAGTCGTTTTTTATTCGTGATTATTAAGTTATGGAAGTGAATTAAATGGATGTTTTCCATTCCTGGGTACGGGTTTTCTCTGAGGATAAGAAATTCTCAGGCCTGCTGGTACTAGGTCACCGTTGCGGAGTCATGCACAATAGAGATGTTCCAATCGCAGTCATGTGACGGCTGAGTGCTTTTTTTATACATCATTAGTATAGTCAACGGGCATGCAATTCCACCATGGTCGGCAGTGGTTGCCCCTGGACATCTCTGACAAACCTCGAGTAGAACTGTGTGTCGGACCGTTAGTTGGTTAGTCGTATTAGTATTTGGTGTTAATAGGAATATTAGTAGTTTAGTATTCTTTAGTAATAGTAGTATTAGTGTTAGTCCAGTTAGTAAATATAAGTAATCCCAGTAATAGCTAGTATGGCTATTCGAAGCTGGTTACAGATGAGAGACCGTATATAGGTTCTACCACCTTAGTGTTTGTTGTACGTGGTTAGCATAGCTGTCCTTGCCTCTGTAGGCAAAACATATCCATCGCGGGAGGAGAGGGTATCCCGGAGGTGTGACTGTAATAGCTTTTATTATTATAATTATTGTGTTCGGTTGATGTAATTCATTTGCGTTCTCCATACGCACCTCGTAAAAGGATTACTGCGGGCTCAGACGGCAGGACAGTAACAGGATAGTCGCCCCGAAGCCCCGCAAGCCTGGCCATTGTACTGGTTCGCTGGAGTTTCCATAATGGAGTGGTTTAATAAAGGTACAATTGCACTATTATGCGATTGCAAAGTGCAATACAATACACTACAAAAACACTTTATTGTACACCAGGACAGAATATATAAATAAAGAAATAACAAGTCCTTGTGCTGGAACGAACACATTAGAGCTAGTATTAGAGCTTATAAGGAAGTTGGATGCAAGCCTAGATTTGCAGAGACAGGCGAATAGTGCAACAAAAAAATAATCTTCTTCTTTTGTTCTTCAGCCTTTACTCATCCACTGATAGATGTCGGCCTTCTCAATGGTTTACCACGTACTTCAGTCTCGCCATGTTCGCATCCGCTTCTTTACCTACTGCCATTTTGCAAGCTGTTTGTCTATATTTTGCTGGCCCGTTCTTGGTCTCCCACTCGGTAACTTTTAAAGCTAATTTTTCTGGTAATAATTGGCTTTGGTGTCCGGCCCATTTCCACTTTAATGCAGCTACTCGGTTCCATATGTCTATAACTTTATTCTTATTGCGAAAAGTGATATTTGGGGCTCTGTATAAGATCTTTAGAAAGATACCAAACAATGCACGTCCCATGGCTCTATGAGTGACCCGCATCCTTTCCACGATATCCTTCGTTTTTCCTACAATGACGCATAGGTTGTGTAGGTTGTGTAGCTTGATTATTAGATATTGCGGGATTTCCTTTACTTTGAAGACCTTTGCCAATTTGCCAAATACTGACCCCAATTGAATTCGCCTCGCTACCTCTTGGTTATGGCTAAACAATTAACGATGACAAGACGACCGCATCGCCTCTATGGGTTATATGTATACAAAACAAAACAAACATATGGCTATGCTATGGCAAAATACTCGTTATTTCTAACCAACGCAACCAAATGAACCATAAAATAGCTTTGGCGCGACAAAACAAAGTCTTGCTGATATATCTACTCACTGATACGGGTACAGACTACAGTCCGCGCCTACGGGCAGACGGCTGCAGCAGTAGCGAAGCGTATAATGGCGCAGTTTCCGCGAGGGAGCGCCGCCATTGTTCCGCGACGGCCGACCCAGCCTCCTGCACACCTCTCCCGTAACCCGTGACAAGTCATTAGGGTAAATCTATATTTCTATAGTAGCTGTTGCCTTAGGATGCTCTCGGCATAATAAATAATATACTTTTCCCTCCCTATACACTCCTTTTGACACCTCGAATGCCATTCGAAGTCCCATAAAGTTATATCTTGTAGTATCTGAAAAAATTATCAAAATGAAATGTGGGCGTTGATAACGGATTGTACCAAGGTACTTTTCCACCTTACAAGGAGTCTCTTCCGATCGACAGAAGTTTTGTGTTTAGGTTTAAAGGATGTGTTGTGAATGGGACAAGATTTCCTAAATTAGCTCTTAGAAGTACTGCGATCGTACTCGAACAATTCAAGCGTTCATGTGCTGAATGCTGGAGTATGCTCCAGGCCTCCTCAGTTGTGAGGAGAGAACGTAACTGCAGTAGGCCACTATGGGTTGCACCTCTTATTCTTCAGTCAAAGCAGGATAAACAGAATTTTTCACGGTTGACCGTTGTAGAGTCAACTTACCGATGATGCTCTTTTTGGAGGCGAAACATATGTTGGTTGTGTATAATTTAATTGTTGCATGTTTACCCATGGGGAAGGGAAATATAGAGCATGAATTAAAGTATACACCACCAATTACACCTCAAAAACCAGTGGTAGTCTTAATTAGATAGATTAGGGCTGGTCATCATTGAGATGGTCATAACTTGATCTTCTGGGTCCGTTAGCTGACGTCATACCCCTACTTTACACTACTACAACAGGAGTGACACTATGTACTTATAGAAAAATTGATCAGATGTTACAGAATAGATGCTCAGACGATACAATCATACGTATCATCAGTTTTCGCGTCTAATGTCGTGATAACGACTCGTCAATGCAAATGACCATTACGAATGAGTGGTATATGGGTTCTGTTTTTAATTTTTTATTGTTATAAGATAGCAAACGAGCAAGCAGCTCCACCCATCCGCTGCCGCCCATGACATCTTTGACAAACTTCGAATAGGACCGTAAAAGGAACTGGAGGTGT
>DWLO01002178.1:0-13070 GCA_018245335.1 Dalla quadristriga | reverse complement strand
AAATTTGCATGAAAAATCACATCAATGCGAATCAATGCGAAACTGAAAGGGATGGGGAAAGCATTCCCCATCCCTTTCAAGTTACACAATCAGCCTGCAGGACTAACTTACACTAACAGTCATAACTCCCATAGATATATTACTAACTAATACTAATCAATTAATATGCTTATTAACACCTAATACTAACAGAACTAAATAACACTTCTAATTGAGGGTTGTCACAGATGTCAGTGGATGGCAGTGAATGGTTGAACTGTATGCCCATTTGCTGTTATAATCACATAAAAAAACCTTTAAAAACACTTTGGAGACATGCAGCAATGTTTTCCTTTAAAACACGCGTGACACACTGCTAATAAGCTTGTGTTCTGTGCCCTCTGAGGCTCTGAATCCAGCGGTTTCCCGCTGTCTTCTTCAGGTCATCTCCTGGTCAGATGGCGACAATCATTGATAATGTTGGAATGTGCGGGCGACAGATTCGAAATTGAAGGTATTAATGTTGTTTATCGCGTCTATGACTCAGTATTCACTCGCTGATTACTTCTCAGAACAATTTACTCTCTGATTGGCGAGTTGACACGTTCAAATTAGGCCAGTAGGGCTCAGGTTCAAAACTATTAATCGAAGGGACTTGTTTAAGCCAATTTTACAGCTTTGTTTTTCTCAATTAATCATTAGTAGATCGGAGGTACTTTACTTTGGTTACTTTGGTATTTTGTTTTGATCCTGTTCTAATCATTGTTTCGGCGTTACAGTATCTTCGCCTTTAAATCTTAACGAAGGTTCGTGTGTGCATATGTTCAGCATTATTTTGATCTGAGCGCATGGCAGTGCGCCAGGCCAAGTTCCAGCAAGCAGCAGTTCGATTTATTTATTTATTTACATATTGATGGCATCATTAAGTAGATTTTTTGAACCCTTAACTAAAACCTAATTCTCATCGAAACACAATTTTTCCTTGGAATAGTTCTTTTTTTCAACTAACAGTTTCACACTAGAGAGTACCACATAAAAATAATAATAATTACATCGTAATAAATGAGAGACCAACACCGATGACCACAGATTATAGTGAGAGTAGGTTTTGAGTAGGTGAGGTAGATTACAGGTGCCTTCAATCTTCGCTTTGAGGACATTTGCGTTATTTGTCAATACATAATAAGGAAATGACAAAGACGTAAAAGTACTTAACTCACATATGCACGCATACTTATGCATAAATTATCGGGCAGTTTTACTGGTTACATGAGTCCACGAGTAGTTGCAAGAATATTTAATTTCAATCTACGAGCATGCATAAGGACTGACTAGTACGTGTTTGCCCATCGTGGTGGACTGTAGGAGATGATGATGAATATATGTGGCAATTCACCTGTCAAGTATAATAATATCCTTTCTGATTACTAATTCCTTTGGTTAAATGCACAAAACGTCTAACGCCATCGACCCCAGAAGAGGAAATAGAAAAAAAAAACCTATGGTGAACTGTGAAGTGATTGAAGCGCTCACAGCCACGCGGCAAGTGTCATTCGTAAATGATCGACAATTCAAGCAGTCACGGTCGTGAGTTGGATGGGTTAGTGCCCCAATTTTATGAACGCTTCCGTGTTTCGGTGGGCACGTTAAAAAGTCTGTCATAGACGGCAGCGGATGGTGGGAGCTAAATGCTCGTTTGCTATCTTACTATCAATAAAAAACCACAAACTACATAAGAGCTGTATGTACTTATACCAGGATCTATCACTACAAATCTTCTCTAGCGCACCATCATACTTAGTGACTCTATCACGGTAGGTCTCATTGATGCGTGCCAAAGCATTTCCCAACCCACGCGGGCGTCACACCGGGTCAGGGTTAATAAGATAATGTTATGCCAATGAAACCGTTCTGACAATTACTATATCATGCCTAGCTTGCAACCCATAGTGGCCCACTGCACGGGTCTCTCTTCACAGCTGCGGAGGCCTGCACCACCACGCTGCTCCAATGCGGGTTGGTGGAGAGGTTAGGGGCCAACCCGAGTGTCCGAAGTTTTCAGCCCGCCCGAAGGCCTCCGACCTTTGAAGTGTTTAAGAGGACTATTTCACATCTCATCTGTCTTGCTCGCACTTATATTTTGAAACATTGTAAAACTCTAGGTAGACTTTTGAAAAATGTGCGTCGATATCATTGTTGACAGTACAATAACGGACAGTTTAGACATATTTTAACTATCAACAGTGTAAGGTTATTATACAGTGGTTTTATTAACAAAACAAAGAGCTTAGCAAGACATACTTCTAATTATAGAATTGCTTTAGTGTCATGGAAATTGATTTACTTTGCACGGTTTTATTGGCTCTTAAAACCATAACGAATCTGACTTGGCACAACGATTGTACCATAGATAATTAAATGTTGCACAAAATGAGTTTAGTGTGCATTACTTCAATAATACGAAGGTTGGCATGAAGGATTTATGCAATTTAATATTAATAAATTGAGCTCCGTTGTGAGGTTGCGTGAAAAATGATGAGACTGGTCGGTCATCAAATCAGCGCCGGCGCTGGCAATATCGGCGCGGTGGACAATGTCAAAAAAAGCTAAATATGAAAATGTATTTCAAAATTATCGCAGGTGATGACAAAAGTATACTTTGTTAAAATCCATCAATCCGTGACAAAGAAAGAAGCATTCATACAAACACTTGAAAAACATAACCCTCCTTTTTACTCAGTCTGGTAAAAAAGCAAAGAAAATTAATTTAATTCACACGTACAAACCTATATGTATAACATTTCTTCCCTGAAGTAGAATGTACCTTGAAACATTGTGAGTGAATAAATCAAGGTGTTTTCTAAAAGCGTAGTCATTGAGTAATTTGAGTATACTCGAAATTTTTGTAAGTTTTGGCTCTTTTTTACAAGGGTGCTTGACTAAACGATTCTCGGGAGGCACTTGGTACTTCGTACGCGTTCAATACGCCAGACTGCAGCTCTTTTTTGTAGAGCAACGTGTCCAAACTATACGATACGTTAGATAGCAAAAAGTTATTTCACACAGTAATTTTTTTTTATTTGAATGGACTGTTGCTATTGATCCTACTGGCCTTTACAGCGTCACCGAACGGGCTGGCGACCTAGTAACTTCGCCAATTGAAGACAAAGTAGGGAAGGAGCTGTTGCAAGCCAACACCTGCCTCTCCATAATTACTGGGATTGCAACGAATCTAAGGGCACCTCCTATGATGTAAGCCTCGGCTTAGGCTGTCGCTGTAGTGGAGGGATCTGGGTCATATTGTCCAGTAACGTATTTTATACTAAGATGACACAACGACCGGTTTTGGGGATTCCGGAGAGTATATACTCGTAGATGCGAATGCTATAAAATTTGAGTGCAACTTCTGTTTATACAAAACAATGTAAAAAATACATTTACCTTTTACGTTGTCGTGCTTAAAACGTTTGAAATGTAGCTAATACTTAATTTTTTCCACAGATACCGGAGCCGTCAAGATGCCGCTCCAGCTAAGACGGGACGCGTGCCCCGTTTTCCTCCGGGAGAACCTGTTGACCCTCCTCACCATCATCGGAGTGGTCTCCGGGACCCTGCTGGGCTGGGGTCTGCGGGCGTCCGGCATCGAATGGTCGCGGCGAGACGTCATGTACTTCCAGTACCCGGGAGAGCTGTTTCTGAGGATGCTCAAGTGTCTGATCGTACCGCTTCTGGTGTCTTCCATCGTGTCGGCCATTGGTTCCCTTGATCTCAGTCTTTCGGGCAAGTACGTATAAATATGCATATTGATAAAGCGGTGTTACTCGAGTGGTTAAGACCTTTTGCATGAGTCGTGGGATCGAAACTCAGACACGCCTGTACTTTTCTGAGTGATGTCCGGTTTAAACAAGCAAATATAATTTGGTGGAGGAAAATATGATTAGTGGGAGGGTTGGTCGGTGACCCTTACTGACGAACTGTGGGTCCCGGGTTCGATCCCCGGCCGGGGAAGACATATGTTTGGCAGGTAAATGTTTGTGCTTGGGTCTTGGGTGTAAATTGTGTTGTTTTCTATGTGTCCGCCACCCGCAACACAGGGTTGCTGTGAGTGGTTGCTGTGAGTGTGTAATGGTTTTTTAATGGCATGTAATGTCTGCCAATCCGTTCTTGCCAGCGTGGTGAAGTATGCTTTAACGCTTCTTCTGTTGGCAGGAGTTGGTGATGTTGACATTATAAATGTCGCGCGATGGAAATTTTAGCAAAACATTTGTAGCAGGATGGAAAATTTAACACGGTAGTACACTCGTCTTCAGTTGTAATTACCGCTATAAATTTACAATTATAGAGCTTAAGGATTGCCAAATTTATTAATAATAGTCTGTTTATCATGAAATAGGTACAGAGTAAATGAGATATTTGATATACTCGTATTTCAATAACGTAATAATAAAGAGAAATCTTTAAATATTTTATTTTTCTTCAAGTACAGTACAGTATACTCTAATACAGAACAGAAAAAAAGATATTGGTTTAGAAGTTACGAGCCTCCAAAGGTCCATTTTTCAACACGAATTTTAACGCGAACTAGGGTGTAAATAAAAATACTCCATGTAATTGTTTTAACTATACAGTTAATTTATTCAAAAGTCCAAATAACTTTATCTAACGAAGATAATTCGTAAACTTTAAAAAGAAACCTTTTCCCCGAAATACTTTTCTCAATTTTTCGAGCGTTTATTTTAGCTAAAGTAAATCTTGCATCTCACCGTTTATTCCCGTCCTACGTGGGGAGAGAGGAGGCGGCCCTACCCTATATTTTTTTGAAAACACATATAAGTTAGTGAAATTGCAAGTATTTTAGCCGCCCGTCAACGAGTTTGGCTGTTGGGAATGCGTACTTTTAAACCCTGCATGTTCATAACCATTTATCTATTTATTTAGGTACCTCTGCGTGTATTATGTCTATTTATCTACCTCTACATATCTACAGAGTTTAGGCACAATACCTTCTCAACAAATATTTGACATTTAAAGAGTTCAAGCATGTATTTCGAGCACACGACGATACTAATTCCGTCCATTCGGTACGCCAAGTCTTTTGTAAATAAAAGATTGCGCTTCTATACATAGCAGATTCCAGTATAATACGCTATTATATTTAATCGGTAAACCTACTTACCTCTTCGATAGGCCTATTGTACTACACATATTGTATTATACAGTATGTAAATGTTCAGTCTAAATGTCGTATATGATAAGTAGTTTTTGACAAAGAAAAATTATGCCAATCAACTCAACTCAAATGATTCACAATTATTCTAGCCATTTTTCTTAGTCAATAATTAGGTACCTATATGAAAATTAATATGTGTCCCAAATGTCTGGACAACAATGGTAATAAATCGTATTCTTCTAAAGTCTACCTTGGCTTTTACAATCATTGAAGATGTTAGAATGTGCGAGCGAGAGCGATACAAAACGTCACAGGCCTCTTAAGCAGTCGGTCCCGGTTGTTAAGCCTTGTTGGCCTTCGGGCTGTGTTAACACTCCCGACACTCAAGTTGGCCAATAACTTGGCGACTTAGTCATAAGACGCCATTTGTACAAGTGTTGTAAGTTTTTTTATAAAACTATTGTATATTTCTATGGTGTAATAAAGAGTATGATAATAATTATTATTACACCACCAATCCGGACTGGAGTAGTGTGGTGGAAAAGCCTCTAGGCTCCCTCAGTTGAAGATTTCATCTTGTATTTAATTAGCCAGATGGTTCTCCGGACTCTGAAGTTTCCAACGCCCATATTTTGCGCGCATAGCGGTCACTTAACTCACTCGTGACCAAGGTTGAGTTGCTTAACTTTGTCGATCGATTAGATTGACACAAACCACGGCATTATAAACCTTTCTTTTATTGTATTTTATGTAACCACCAGGGTCGGTCTCCGAGCGATCATCTACTACATGACCACGACGGTGTGCGCGGTAATGCTGGGCATCGCGCTCGTGACCACCATCAAGCCGGGCAAGGACCCGGAGGCCTACACACAGCCCAACGCCACCAAGTTGGTCACAAAAGACACCCTCACTTCGGATACTCTGCTCGACTTGATAAGGTATTTTCCTTTGTGTATTGCGACCATTAATGTATTGTGACAATCTGTTAGTTAACGGTGGAGACTTCTCTCCACTCAATAGTAGGTATCATTCAATAGCACCTACGAACTGTTCGAGACTGATACATCAAGAGAAGTGTCGTGCCGAGACGGCCTGTCTTTCGCGTGAAACAATGGATTGACTGAAATTCGCTACCTAGCAAAATACCTACTGCTGTTTATTCTGTCTATAAGTGAGGCTCTGTGTGTTTAGCGTTTGTGAGACTGGGGGTGCGTGAGCGTGTGTGCAAGTGTTGTCTATGTGAACTTGTGTAATTAAAGGAGGTATGTCTAGTACTTTTTATTATTTTCATCTTTAATTATTCCTTTGCATTGTCAATACCTACTACTGTTTATTCTATAGTTCATTATAATAATCGGGTATTAATACTTTAAACTAGCTTTTTTATTATTTTCATCTTTAATAATTTCTTTGCATTTGTTAAAGAAAACGCTTGGTTTACTAATTAAATTTGACACAGTTAGAAAACGCGTTTGTGCGGTGAAAATAGGTTAGTGGTTCAGTTTCACCATCGTCCAGTTTAAATTCATTGGATTTAACATCTTCAAATACATGTTAACAAATCCAATAATTTTTATTGACTTTTGAATTATATTGTTTGCATCGAATGAATTTACCAGCTTTTAAGAAATTGTAAAAGTCTGGGTAGGTATACTTTTAAAAAATTGTATACAATTTGAATACAATTCTTAATTTTTCCCGCCATTTTTCTCGCATGACGTTTCTAACAAATGAACATCGAATTTAATGCTAAATTTACTAAAAATGTATACTGCGTTAACCAATATATACGTAGATACATGTCATCATCAACAACAGCTTCTACAGTCCACTGATGGACTGAATGTCTCTCCCAAAAATGGGAGGATTTGCCCATAATCTCCACGCCTGGCAGGCGGGTTGATGATAGCAGTAGATGGTAGTTGCTGTACAGATGACGCTGCTCGTTCTCCGTTATATTCCCTTAGGTAGTCGCCTCGTACGACACCCGCGGGAAAAGGAGGGATGGTGACAGATGTATTCTGTTTTGCCGTCACCACACGGCACGTAGATAGTTATAAACAAACTATTACATTTTAATGTATGTCTTTGGTCGTTACTTTACAGCTTAATGTGGCTTGCAACGGCATTATTCACTAGCGACTGATGTCAGTGGACTGGCGGCGAGGTGTAAGACTTATCGCGTTTTGGATGTGATTTGGTTCGGACACTTTTGTGAGTGACCTGAAGTCCATTTGTTACAAACGTCATTGAATTTAGCCTATTTTTCCGTGACACGATGTATGGGGGTACGTATCTACCTATTGGTTTTAATCTGAGGTCATAGGATACTTTTGACCCCGAATAAATATACATTATCCCGAGGGAATCTAAACATCAGAAACAGCAAAAGCAACAGCTAGTTATGTCATAAACAGACTATTTTGGCACGGTTTGAACGGATGGTCAAATTAATGCAGGTTAAAGTGTATTAACCACCTATTAGTATGATGAGAGTGCAGGTTAGCGTCTATTAACCGCCTATTAGCCTCATGTGAATGAGAACGCGTGTCACCAGTACGTAGGCGCACGTAAATGAATGAATGGCATGAATGAATTGGTTCGCGGCTAAGCCGTATTGTATTACCATTCTAGATGCAATTCCGAGATATTCGTTATGTACTGACGATGTAATTAATGCAGAATTGACATTGCAACGAGTACGTGCATATACTGGGGCTTCCAGGGGTAGGAACCCACACTAAGTTTTCATTTGCATTATTTGCTTCGTCGCAATATAATTCGTAGATTTTTGATAAGGTCATGTCAACCAAGTTCAGTTCTTAAACTGCATATTTATACAAAAATGTACTGGCATACTGTAGATAATTAGTATTTTTAAATTTTCACTATCTTACAACATAATACAACGCTACCTACAACGCGTCTTCGGTCTGTATTCAAGACGCAAGACGCATGAGTGACCAGCTTTAGGCGTGCGTCAGACAACATTAGGCTCGTTCTCATCGCGATCGCTGCCGCAAGACACAAGACGTTAGAGCTAGGTAACCAAAAGTGTCCTTTCCGCTTTGGAAGTAGTGTGTGGAGTAAACCTAAGACAAATCTAAGGATACCTAAGCCTTTATAAGTTGTAGCCAATTCTATTCTTTCGTCGAGTGTGTGGGTCCGGAGAGAAGTGGTTACTCGTCTCGTCAGTCTCCATCAGTGCGCTATTTATACCGCCCTAGATACAGCGGCATTAGGGCTGCCAAATGCATCGTGAGAAATATGTCACCGACATACTGACACGTTGTTCGTGACACGGCAAAGATCGCATCCTCCGTTCTGATTCAAACCTTACCTTGCAAATTACTGTGCGTAGGGCATCTACATTTTATGGAAAATCCTCTCTGCCGCCTCGGTTCGCCTATGGAATTCACTACCTCTATCTATCAGACGTGATCCCTCGATCAGTTCCTTCAAGAAACAAGTTCAAACGCACTATTTGTCGCTTTAACCTATTTCCCTAGACTCCTTTTGCTTTGCTTTTGCTGTGCAGTCGCTTTAACCTATTTCCCTAGACTCCTTTTGCTTCGCGATTCTGCCCTTTCTCCTGTTCTCATTTATTCTATTAACTCGGTACAAAGACTGTAATTGATCTATCCTCTTTCTGACAATGCGTGCTTTATTGTAATTATTTTGTAATGATGTACATGTACACCCCTACTCCTCTCATTCTGTTTGAAATATTTTTTCACATAGAGTCTGCAAGAGATCGCTTCAAGCGATAGGACTGCCAATTGTCTATGCCCTTCTGAGTATCGTTTTTTAAAGTATTTTATATCTTATCTTATGGTGTCAAATGGGGTACAATAAATACTTTTGGTTTTGTAAGGGCTTTCGAGTATGTCACAAAACGTTTCACACGTTTCACAAAGTCAGCAGAATCGCACTGGAATTACCCATTTTAAATGGCTTAGAATTACGTACTGAGAATGGTTTTGAACGATGTGCACTCATAGCCCTGCGCCGTGTCAATCAATCAATTTAGCCAGACGCCTGCGGCAGGGTCAACCTAGATTGATGTGGGGAGGACCCTAGATTGCCTCCTAGATATTATTACGTATGATTGTTTAACAGGAATATTGTATTCCTGTAAACGATTCCTCTGCTGTTCCTCATGTCTTAATACTATCCAATAATAAAAAACATTACAATTTTGGATTTTGTGTTTATTGAATTAAAATTTTATTAAACTGAATTGGTTCTTTATAGGTACTTAATACAAACTGGAATTTCAGCTTGAGGGGCAAATCCTTTTTTTGCATTCTAAGAATGAAGCTAGGGTACAAGATACAGGTTCGGACCTCGGCTCCAAGGGGCGAATATTTGTATATTTGTGTATATACTCAGATTTCAGTAGATGCTAAGAAATTATTTAATTATATAGGTATAATAAATAATTATTAAAACCTCGCTGTGACGACCGGCTGCCCTGGTTTGAGTTTCAAGTTAAAAGTGGTAGAACCTGTATACGGTTCGCCTGCAGCTTACCATAAACAGTTACAATAGTAAGGCGACAAACAGGTAAAAAATACTAGAACCGGTCTCGATACTGCCATGAGTTTAAAACTCAGTATAGTCTTGTCTAGCCGCTATACCAGGGATTCAATTCAGTCAGGGGGGTTGGGATTCACTTTACGCCAATAGTGGCGATGTCGTATTAATACTCCAAATATGATTAAAAATTTCAGGCCAATTATAAAAATATAATACACGGTCATTAATTGCGTTAAAATTGGTAGGTACGAGTTATTATTTGTCGGCGGAAAAGACTCATTTATTTAAATGTGTTGTCCTTGGTACTATTTATGTTGATGAAGGAAAAACCATTTAGGTAAGTAAATAAAAAAAATACAATTACTTATACAATATTCTTGCTCGCATTTTCTAACATTATCAATGATTGTAAAATTCATTTCTTCATTCATTCATTCATTATCATTGTTGACAAGTTACTTATAGAGAAACCGGGCGAAAACAATTCATTATTTTACTCGCCTTTAAACTTTGTCAAAAATTGACCTGCTGGTTAATTGTGTAACTGAAACCGATACCGATACTATCGCTATCGCTATCGGCTTCATTAATATCCCGAGACTCTCGTAATCAAATAGGACAAATGGCGCCATTTCTACCGAGAGTATCGTTATCGGCTTCAGTTACACAATTAACCAGCTGTTAGACCTGAGTCTAAGGTATACCTCTATGTACTGCAATGTACTAATGCAGTACTGCAATATGTATTGGCGCGTATGACGTCCGTATGATAACGAGGCGGAAGCACGCGACCTTTGGCATTCAGCAACGATCATGACACGAGATCAGTTTAAAAGATTTGTCCTTCGCACTAGTCTGGATGGTGATCTAGGTGTTTCAAAAATACTGAATAAACATTTTGCCCACTCATACAAAAAATTCGTTCCACTCGGAGCGGTGCCAGCGTCACACCCATTTATGATATGAAGTTATTGTTGTAAACCAAGTTCCGGTTGGATAATCAACATGATCAGAAGCGATCCTCTCAGTCTTCAGGAGGTGGAACTCATACGTGGTTAACTACAAATAGATTACAATACACAATAACAAACCTATGACTTATAACAAAGAGGTTTTGCTTGCAGCTCTACTTGCGTAAAATTCGCTTGTCTATTCCACAGGAACCGTGCATTATTCCGGGACAAAAAGTAGCCTATGTTGCTCTCCAGGCCTTAAACTATACTCATACATAAAAACACGCCGAACCGTTGCTCTGTTGTAGCGTGGCAGAAGGTAAAACCAATAGACCAACAAACACATTAACATTTATAACACGAGTAATGGTTTTAATCTTATATCATATAGCATAGACTAATAAGAGATTTGTCCATGGTCATGTTCATACTATTCAAGTTCATGGTACTTAAGTTCTCATGCCCGTTCTATAATTTTGCTCTACAATTTAAAATATAATTGTTACAGAAACGTGTTCCCCGAAAACATCGCCCAGGCGACGATAGCTTCTTACCGCACGCGGCTTGTCTACGACAAAAATGATAAGCTGGCCGTTTTTGGTATAGTATACTTTATTTTACATCGCTTTGAGTTGCGCAATTAACCTGCAGAATACATAATAACTAAGGCACAACTGGGAAAGCCCTCATGAGCTTGTGCCATCACTTCTGTCCTTTAAAGTCCAAACTCCTGAGACGAGCTTTGAATGTTCCCCTGCAATGACGATTATAAGATCGTGGACTTGAATAATAAGAATATCAGAATCTGGGGTCTGTGTTTGATTTCCGATCGGAGCCGGCAGTAACAGCAAAATGTTTGTTCTTGATATCTGGCCTTCTCTGTAAGTAAATTACATCTTTGTCTTCAGTCTTTGTCTTTTGTTAATCTTTCAGGTAAACTGGACACTTACAAGATCGAAGGCGACTACCAGAGCGGTAGCAACGTGTTGGGGCTGGTCTGCTTCAGTATCGTGCTGGGCATCACCCTGGGGAAGATGGGGGAGAAGAGCCGTCCTCTGCAGAACTTCTTCCACGCACTCTCTGAAGCCATGATGATCATCACTGGATGGGTTATTTGGTAAGGTATTCCTTTAATTTAGTCGCGTAACGTTTTGTTAGCTTTGAAGGTTGTAGATGGATAAACATCACTTGATGTGAGATTTACAAAGCTTTTTGAAATCTGTATCTAGTTTTCCAAATTTTGTTTTCTATTCATTCAATTGATAACGCTTTCATCGTGGTGGTTTCAGCGTGTAGCTTGGTGGAGTATGCTCCAGGCCTCCTCAGTTGTGAGGAGAGACCCGTGCCCTGCAGTGGGCCATTATGGGTGGCAGCGAACGCTTTCATCCTCTTAACACAATTTTATTAGTAAAGATAGTGGGGCAATGTTATATGACCATAATTGGAACTAACTTACGTAGATGGCACTAACAGCTTCTTTTAAATAGTCGTAAATACCTACCCACGAAATTAAAAATATTGTCTAAAATATTCGTAATTTTACTGTCAACAAGGATATCGAAGCTGATTTTTCAAAAGTCTACCTAGACTTGTACATTCTTTGAAAATGTTAGATTGAGCGAGCGAGAGAGCTGCCTTTTAATTTATGTGAGTGTGTGTGAGTGTTAACGAAATGTGCCCCTCGCATCTTAACGTACACGACAAATTTTCTTTTGTTTTATTTTTCTTCTTCTATTTTGTTTGAAGAATCGCCTTTGAATTTCCAGGTTATCACCGTTGGGAGTATTCTTCCTCGTCACGGCGAAGATTATGGAGATCGAGTCGTTCGCGGACCTGGTGGGGCGGCTCGGGCTGTACTTCATGACGGTGCTGCTGGGCCTCTTCCTGCACGGCTTCGGCACCCTGAGCATCCTGTTTATCCTCGCCACAAAGAAACTGCCCTGCCGATACATTGCTAAGATGGGACAGGTCATGGCTACTGCGTTTGGGACTGCTTCAAGGTATGAATGAGATTATAAGATTACCAAGACATCCAACTGAATACTTATATGTCACAAAACTCACAGGTTCATCTCATACATCTACGCTATCTATCCATGGGTTCCATTAATTCCGACGACTTTGAGCTGTATTTGCACAAAGTCATAATTTGTGATCCTGACTGACAAAATGTGTGTCCCAGGTTTGTTGCCTGGCTGGGCCAGTATTTTTGACTTATCAATGTTTGCTCTCGGGTCCGCCAGTCGGATGGGCCACTAACCCCTCCACCATTCCGCATTGGAGCAGCGTGGTGAAGTATGCTGCAAGCCTCCCCAGTTGTGAGGAGAGACCCGTGCCCTGCAGTGGATCATTATGGGTTGCAGCTAATCAATTTATTATTTACTATTTACCAGAGCCATTGAAAGGTCAACCGCTTAGAAAATGTA
>DWLO01002177.1:0-13070 GCA_018245335.1 Dalla quadristriga | reverse complement strand
GTTGTGTTTATGTGTGTGTCCGCCACCCGCAACACAGGGAATCCTAGTGCGGGGGTGTGAGTGTGTAAGCGTTTATATGTGCCTAGGATTTGAGCCCCAAACCATAAGGACATGAGTGTAGGAGACTAATTGATCCTGGACTCTTCTCTATAATGGGCTTTGTTGGATACTCTTTACCCATTTAATATTTAGTAATATGACACTTAAACAAGCAATAGCAAAATTAACATCACATTAAACTATTGAATTTAAAGCATATACTATTAGTAAATTTTAGTACAAACATTTACGTAAAGTCGAGATAATCAGAGCAACTATTAAAACAAACTACTACTAACGCACCTTTTTTCAAATAATACTGGTGCTGATCCATGACCAGCTCGAAATAACATACAATCATCAAGGAGCTCTTCCAGGAAAGCTACTGGTTTCTCAGATGCCTCAGCAATTATTTTTGTGAAAAGGAATCTAATTAATTCTGGTATACGTCGTTCCCGCAAATAATTTTCAGTTCTAGCTACTGTACTCAAAATAAATTGCTTGCGTGCTGGTATTTCAACTAATTCAGATGAATTAATATCGCCTGATAAACATGTGCAAACACATTCTAGTACATATTTTGGCTCCACTTCTACGGTTTCTTCCTCCATTATAAGTCGTACTTAAAATATTATTGAAACTATATTACAACATCATTGTCTAATTGCTGAAGTACATTAATTTTCATTTGCATTCGTGCTGATGTTGAATTGACAGACATCTGCCTAAATTTCGGACTCTTTTTAAGGCGTGTTGCTGATGTCCAGTATTTTGGTGTATTTTGGATATATTCATAGGAAGTGTGATTTTAACATGGATTTTATTCAAAAAAATTTGATTGTCATTTTGCATTAAATTCTATATAAGTTTTATATTACCTACTGAGAGTTCATCCGCACGGTTTAATTTATTTCGTTTGCTTTTATAAAATAAACGTTGTAATAATTAAAATAAAATCTTAATAACTAAAGATGTTATTTGGGAACGGTAAACTTCACGTCTTTGAGAACATTATGGAGAACTCTCAGGTATGCAGGTTTCCTCAATATGTTTTTCCTTCACCGAAAGCAGATGATATTCAATTACTTCAAACGCACATAACTTATAAAAGTCATAGGTGTGGGATTTGAACCCCGGAACCCCCGAGTAGGAGACCGAAGTCTTAACCATTAGGCTATCATCGCTTAGATTTCTGATAGCTTTGCTTAAATTGCTTAGGATGCAATAACAACTTTTAAAACTGAATACACAATTTTTTTGCGGTCTGTACTGGCGGTTGGGAGCTGTGGGAGGGAGTATAGATCTCGATAGTCTACGAGAAAGAAGTGAATAGAGGCGAAGCGATTTCTAATCCCATTCTTTATCCACACATGTAGTACAAGTAGTTATTATGCCGGCTCCAGGCTCACGGCGTGAATACCCGTCGTCGCTCCTATTCATAGCGTTCCTTCTTTCCCGGATGTTCGTGAATTGACGCCGTTGATATTACTATTATACTTGCATGACTTAGGTGTCACAAATTAATTTATGGTACGTTAATAATTACGTTAATACGGTGTGCTAATAACTTTATTATTTGAGTGTTTAATTTTTTTTTGAGGTACTGTTCTTACAGCTAATGATTTGCAAAAAGCTTGGCATAATGGAGTTACTTAGCTTTGGCGTAAAAAGTTGTAATATTGTCTATGAAATCAAAGTGCCCAACCGTCGCAACTGTTTTGAAGTGTTTTGAACTTGGTTTTGAATTGAAGCAATAGGTTGGATAGGACTTTCTATAAAAGTAAAATAATTATTAAAATAAGTAACGCGGTTATAAGTTACGACGACGATTATATTACCGAAAATATGGTGTAGAACGTTGGAAGATACGTATTATATTATTGAACATGGGTAAAGAAGCGGAAGAAACCATGATAGGAAAGATTGACGATTGTAAGTAATATTGTACTTAATAGACTGTGTTTCGTTTATTAAGTCATTATTCGAATGCAAATGTAAGTATGTTTCATTATCATTAAACTCTTAGATTAACATATTTTTATTTTTATATAGGCTATTCTGAAGTGCGCAAAACTGCCGAAGAAATGGATGTCATACGACAAAGAACAATAGCATACGAATATTTATGCAGATTGGAAGAAGCTAAGACTTGGATGGAAACATGCGTGAAAGAAAAATTGCCGCATGCCGTTGATTTCGAGGAAAGTTTATGTAATGGTGTTTACTTAGCGAAACTGGGACACTTTATTTCACCTGACTTATTACCCTTAAATAAGATTTATGATATTGACCAAAGGCGTTATAAGGTAATTCATTTAAAATATTCATCTTTAAATTACTTTACTCTGTATGCATATTTCAGACGTTAATAGTTTAACGTAAATGTTAAATATTATTTGTATGTACTATCTCATTATGACGCCTCGGCGTGGCGCTTTGGTCAGTGAACGTATCTGACGAGCCCCAAGTCCCTTGTTCGAGCCCCGGCCGGTGCAGAAATTTATCTGGCAGATAATTGTTTGTGCTCGGGTCTTAGGTGCTAAATTATGTTGTTTTCTGTGTATGTCCACCACCCGTAACACAGGTAATGCTAGTGCTGGGTGTGAGTGTGTAAGTGTTTATAATTAGGCATTTATTATCGTTTCAGGTAGTTGGACTGCAGTTTAAACACACTGACAATATTAACAAATTTTTACAAGTTTTAATGAGCACAGAATTACCTGCGGTAAGTTTTAAAAGCTTTAATTTATGTGGCAAATTAACTATTGTAATCTGTTATCTACTTAATTTAATTTAAATGCGATATTTAACAGCTTACAATATAATTTAACTGCTACACCTTTATACTGCTACAAAATGGCACCACCTTACTCATAGTATTGAAAATAAGTAATTGTCAGTAACAACAAAATAACTGTATATAAATAAAATAATAGTGCCTGTCTGTAACATTGAAGTGAAGTGCAATAATTACATGGAATATGCTATTTATATGACACCTAAACATAATCAACCATTTTTAAAGTTTTTGTCTTTCTGCCTGCCTGCGTTTTTTTTGTCGCGAATAGGCTCTGTAATTGCTGGACAGATTCTGATAATATTTTCAGGGATTGTAGAGGGTACACTAAATTATCGCATGGGCAGTTTAATCTCAATATATCAAATGGTTTTTTAGTTATAGCTTCTGTGCCCCAAGAGTCTCATTTCTTTCACACTGCCAACATAAATATAATGTCCTACATTAGACTGACTGAACTTTTTTTGTAATGCAAATAATCTGCACTGTTTAAAGTTTTCTGTAAGTACATCGAAATTTCAAGTGGGCGAAGTTGCGAGCACACTCATATTCTCAATTCAAGGAATGGCTCCACATTTTTTGTAACAGCTCCCTTTGTCCCTTGTTCTTTGTGCATCTCACAATGGGCACTGTGGCCCGCATGGCCGCACCTTACGTCATACATAAATAGACTATTATTCAAAACACCTTCTATCATAGCCAAAAATTATTTTTGTGAAATAATTAATAAATAAAATAATTAAAAAAAATATTTTTGTGAAATAATTTTGTTGTTTATACTTTACTACTTTATAATGATTATTACAGACTTTTCAACCAGAAACTACAGACATATATGATAAAAAAAACATGCCAAGAGTTATTTACTGCCTTCATGCTTTGAGTTCTCATCTTTTCAAACTCGGAAAAGCCCCAATAATCCATGATGTTTTTGGAAAAGCAGTATTTACAGGTGACTTTTCCGTTTTTTATGTAACCCGTCATGTGGCAGAAAAAATTGCATTTTCAGAGGCTTGGAGTGGCACCAACCTTGTTGGCCTTGGCCAGCAGTGGACTTAGAAGCTGAGGTATGGATGGAACCTCACTCTCACCAAATTTTATGGGTGAAACTCTTGTACTTATCAAGTGGCAGTAATTTAAATAAAAAATGTTTGGTATCTGCCTCCAGGATACATTTCCCCAAATGTGGGATAAACATACAGAATTTACTGCATGGGACACTGTAGTGCGTTTTAGTGTATATATTTCAATGACTGACAGTGTTACTTTCAGAATCGACATGCCATGGCCAAACTGAAGAACTATTATAACTATGATTTCTTTTTTACAGATGAACAGTTAGATTCTGTAACCAAAGATTTGCAGAAGTGTGAGCACCCTCTCCCAATGTTCCAGAAAATTGGAGGCATATTATCCAAAAAGATTTTTGATAATGAAGCTAATATGCAAGATGCCATTCAAGTACTTAACTCACTCCTGGACACAGATCTTTCTATAACATCTGCTGTTTTAAATCCTTTGCTGAAATTAAAACATGTACAAAATCATCTTATTGATGAATACAAAAGAGTATTAAAAGCTGCTAAATTAGAAAAAATTAAAGTGGCTCATAATCATTCTATCAATGATAGCTATATACCAGACGAGTATGATGATCTGTTAACGCTTGTTGAGATTCAGGGTCACATCACAGCAACAAACTATAAGTTTCTATGGAAATCCTTATGTTCAGCATGTAAAAGAAATGATGTGACAAGTTTGCATAAGATTTTTAATGAAGATTGGGTTAAAGTGAAGAATTACAAATTTGATAATATAGATTTCTACTGCGATGTTGTCCAAGAGATCATGGAGACTAACAAAGATATTGATGTTGAAAGCATAATAAATTGGCACAAGATATTCCAGAATATTGTAAATGATGGCAATAACAATGCCCTTGAACACACGGATCATAAAACTGCAATTTCTGCTATTAATATAGTTTTGGATGAAGGTGACCCTGATGATTTGTATGCAGCATTAGTCAATCCTAAATTGCATTTCAATTTTAATATTGAAAAATTTGCAATTCCACTAATATTTGAGGAGATGAGACTTGAAAAATGCGAACTTGAGAGGTCTCTTAATGAGAACGAAATTGCAGCATCTGTGACATACTTGACTGCTATTGCATCTATTTCACAGGCAGTGCAACGAGGTGACGAGGAGGCTGTTTGGAGAGCTCTTAATTGTAAACAGATCCATCTAGAGACACTGCGACCGCACTGTCGACGACGATATCTATCAGCTTTAGTGACTGCAATAGAGGTCAAGTTTAGGGAACAGTGTTACTGTCCCTTGCTTACTTTAGAAGACATTCGTGACACAATTGACATGGTCAATATGAAAGACGATGACAATGAAGACTGTAAGTATTATTAGGTCCAATTTCAAACAAGCCAACCTCTGTATAATAATTATGACGATGATCATTATTTTACAATTGTGTTCTTGTTCATGTTTCCAGTAATAATAGTGATAGACAGTATAAATACAGCAGTTTGTAAAGAAGATGTGGATTCATTAATACTCTTACTCAAGAGCCCTTGTTTGAAGCTACCAACCACATTGCATAAAGAGGAATATCACTTGTACTTGCGAATTTTAAAGAAGAAACTGTTGTGTAAGGATATGCAGAATCTTTGGCTCGATGATATTGTACAGACTATTGATGAAGTAAACAATGAGTCAATAAAAGCGAGAGAGCTCACTGAAGCTTTGATCCAAATTAACTCAGCTATACTGAAAAACAATGTCAAAGAATTTTGGGTTGCCCTGTCATGCCCTCTTCTTTGCGATTCACGCATTATTGAACCATCTTGCAGGGATATGTATTTTCAAACGTTTGTAAAGGCCTTGAAAAAAAAGGGGCAGAATATTTGTTCTTGGATCGTATGTCACACTGAGGCAGGGAACACAATATACATAGATGTTGAATCTTACACATACAGTTGGGCTACTCCAAAAGGATTTGTACCTCATGCTCGTTATCTTACGAAAAAAGATGTCAGAGTTTTAATTGAGAAAACAAACAAACATCATGTTAACACTTACAAACAAAGACTTCTTGAAATATGTATAACAAAATTCCAAGGGCGTTGCAGAGGGTACCTGCTTAGACAAGCAATCCAAAGGAAAATTTATTTAAGGGCTTATGTGGAGTACATTATTCGTATTCAATCGTGGTGGAGGCGCATTATGGTCCAGAGAAAGTTTGGTACACTCATCAAAATGAAGGCCATTGAAGCTAAGCTGAAAACGGAAAGGAAACGAAATCCTTTAGCGTGGTACAAAGTTCAGGTAGGTACTTATTGTAACTACAGTAACACAATTAAGAATGCTCATAATTTGATGAACAATAAAAAATGAACGACTAATTAGCCTATTAAACTCTTAGGTATTAACGTGTCGAAAAATATATTGTCCCAATAAATCAACATAGTATTCGATCTCTGTTGCGATGATTGCAATGTGTATGTTGTACTGTCCGTGGCTCCGCTTACGTATAATCGGTTTTTGCATACAAACATTACCTACTACTATCCAGTGAAGCGATGATTTAAACAAAAGTATGTCCTTTTCTGAAATTCAAGCTGTCTGCATTTAAACAGCATTCTGCAATCAACGTCACTGGACTGCGGTCGCTAGCGTCGAGGATTTTTAACTTTAGTTCCCCTTGTGCTAAACTCAATTTTGCTATTGGCAAGAGCCAATAGATTTTAATGAGTGAATGATCATTGTTTTTTGTCCGTTTTTTACGTACTTTTGTAACACAAATACAATACCTCAACCAATTGTTTGCAGGAGCAGAAAATAATTAAAATCCAGGCCCTTTGGCGAGGCAGACGAGCACGCGAAGCATTCACATCTCTATTTTACTCCCCAAATCCTCCTTTAAGAGTCCTTAAGAAATTTATTCCCATATTAGACTTTGCCACAGAAGATTACGACCGGGAGATAGAATTGCAGACTTTGAAATCCGAAGTAGTACAGTCCATCAGGAAAAACCAGGAACTCTCCAAACAGATCGATGACATAGACTTAAAAATCGGCTTGCTAGTACAGAACCGTATAGCGTTACAAGAAGTCGCCGCGCACGGTTTGAAATTGAATAACTTAGTCAAACACAACTCCATGACCACACTTGTCTTTCACAATCGCAACGAAAGAAAGTCTCTGTTGACAATATCGACAGCTGTTAAAGGCTTGAAATCTTTGACGAAAGATTGTAAAATATTGCTGGATGGCTACCAACATTTATTTTATGAGCTTCAAACCAATCCAACTTACCTCTCCAAACTCCTATTCTGTATTCCTCAGAACAAAACGAACTTTTTTTTACAAAATGTTGTGTTAAGTCTGTATAACTTTGGTGCTTATGCGAGGGATGAATATTTATTACTGAAATTGTTTAGATTCACCTTGGAGGAAGAGATAAGTTGCAAAGTTTCGAAACCCTTCGATATAATAGCTTCCACCCCTTTAGTATTGAAAATGGCTGTTAGTCTATCAAGGCAATTGTCTGGTTTGAATAGTCTTCAAACTATAATCGGGCCACTTGTTGAAAATATTTTGAAAGATAAGGATTTGAATATAGAAACAGGTCCTGTAGAAATTTATAAAGCATGGAGGAATGAAACTGAAATGAAAACAGGGCAAATATTGTAAGTAAGAAATATGTTTACACAATAATGAAGTTTATGTTATATTGTATACAAAAAATATTTATTTATTATTCTTAGCCCTAAGCTTCAGTCTCTTTTACCCATTGTTTTGGTATTCATTTTTAGAAAATTACCATACAACGTCACCCAAGAAGAAGCCCTTACTTACTCGGAAGTAAAGTCGAGACTCCAAATAGCGTTAGTGCAACTGAAGACGGTAGTTACCATGTTTCTGGACAAAATAACAAACTCCACCGAACTTTTACCATTTTGCATCACATACATGGCTCGAGTATTACATAGAGCTCTAACATCGAAGTTCCCACACACACCAGAGAAGGATATCTTAAAGGTAAATTGAAAGCTAGATCCCATTGAAAACATAATATTAATATTGTCATGTAAAAAAATCTAACATTTATCGCGGTTCCGACCTAAAGAGCCGGCTGTGGTTTTTTTTAAGTTTCTACTAAGACATAATGCCGTTCATTGATCATGATTCAAGTTGCTGATTTATTAACAAACTTAAAAAATTGTTATACTGGGCCTGCAATGAATTTTCGGCCACAAAGACATTGTGATAAATAATTATTTGTTCTACGATATCTCTAGTGTGTATGCCATACTACCCGCAACAGATTTAATCGTGCGGGAACGTGTCCCATCTCAATTTAATTTCTTCTATAATTCCAGGTGATTGGCAACTTAGTTTATTACCAGTTCCTAAACGCAGCTATCGTAGCGCCGGATGCTTTCCACATAATCAACATGCCGAACGGCGCGGGACTTACGGCGGACCAGAGGAAAAATCTTGCCTCCGTCGCGAAAATCCTACATTTTGCCGCTGCAAAGAAAGGCGTCAGTATTGAAATTTTCCTTATGATATTTTCTTGTGCTCTACCTTATTTCATAGCTGTATTCATTCACGCCTGACCAAGTGTTTGTCTCGAAGAAATCGCTGGTTAATGATAAGACCACCCGTGTATTCCAAAGTATTTTTTTGTGTAATCAATTGTAATTTTGTATGGTGTACATACAATAAAGAATAAAATAATAATAATAATACATACATATATTGTAGTTACCACTGAGCGTTATTACGGAATAGCCTACATTGGGTCTACATCAACTACTGAAGGATGGTCTTTATAGACCGTTCCCAAAGCATGGAATAAAAATATCTACTAATACAACGTTATTTATCCTCTTCACTGAGTTAAATATAGACAAAACTGACTTACGGCGGTTTTCGTGTTTACTGTCAATCTGATATTAACCTTATTTGTGGCATTTTGTGTGCAATGTGAATGGTAAAGCTTACCATTTCGAGTTGAATGGAGTTCAGAAAGCCAGAAATAATCTCATTATGCAATGTTTGCTCGAGTTTAAATCAAATGAGTCATTAGTTGGGAGTGAATCAGTCATTATTGCATTATACAGGTTAATACAGTTATTTATTTATTAATTTAGGTACATTCCTCCGTATATGCCCAAGAAGCATGCAGTTTTATAGAAAAGATGGAATTAGAAGGTATTTGATTCCAGTTTGGAGAGGAGTCGAGTCACCTCCGATGCCTGAACCCGTTCATAGTGGAATGCCATGAGAAGATGAAAGAGCTGTTCCGGCGCTGCTGCCGCGGGCCCACGCTGGAGGAGTACTTCGCTGTCGACGAATACACTGAGGCCACTTTGCTGCATCATCCCCATATTTATATTACTGTTCAGGTAAAGTGGCTGATTGTCAAATGGGTCTAAGTCCAAGCCCTAAGTCGAAGCGCTCATGGTCGCGTGGCTTTAATCAATAAAAAAAAGGTTTTTATTAAATCTGAAATAAACAAGCATTTTACAATGACCCTGCTGGAGGTCCAAGATATAACGTTCTGGGAACAGACGCTAGCAATTCCATTCATAAGGAACAACGATGCATATAGTTTTGTATGGGTTTTGGAGATGCCTGCAAGTGTTGGTTGCGAATAAGAGCCCGTGAAATAATTTTTCGACACAAGTGCGTTACGTTGTTTACGTTTGAATTCGTCATTATTTACGTTTCAGGAGATCGTCGACACGCATGCGTTGCTGGTGGAGTACCAGGACATCATCGCGGCGGACCCCGCCGACCGGCTCAACGACCTGCTGGACGACTTGGGTGAGGTGCCCAGCGTCGCCAAGCTTGCCTGCCGAGACTTGGATGTGGTAAATAATTATTCATACGATTTTCATGAACAGTCGCAGAAAAATACCCCCACCGTTTTTTCAGGGCTGCCCACTACTTCACCCCACTCTGATCCAGTGTGGATTGGGGGTCGGTGGAGGGGTTAGTGGCCAACCCGATTGCCTTATGCACTGAAACACTCATGAAATATTTGCCACTATTGCCACTATTTTGCCGCATCTGTCCATCTACCGGCAGACGCGGCGTATCTTTATGTTACGATGCCAAAAAACACGTTACTTATAATACGACCTTAACGGATTGAAACCCTCTGCGTGACTATGAGCACTTCATGTTATATTCTTACTACCTCTAAAACTACTAACCTTTTACTGTTCTCTTGCAGCAAGTTGGTGAATCGGAGGAGAATGCAAGACTGGAAGTGTGTCTAGCACTGGTGAACAAATTCCAAGCGCCCTCAGATGACATGACTGATTTAAACAAACTTTTCATAAAAACTAAAGAGCTTTGTGTAGCCATTATACCGGTTTTAAATGGTAAGTCTCTTTCAAATGTTTAATATATAATTAAACGTGGGTTTTCCCACGGCTCGGCCAGCGTTAAATTTCCTATAAAAAATATCACGTCGATCCGTCGCTTTGTTGCAGCGTAAAAGAAGTAAGAACAAACCAACAACACACTTTATTATATTACAATACAATATTTAAGTTCATATTATTTCATAAATCTATTATTTAATCTTAGGCGAACATCTTTTGGAAGCATTAGTGATCGGCACAACCAAAGACCAGCAAGGGCAGTACAGAAAACAAGTTCAAAGGCGGATATATTCCGGTCAAGCGCGACCCGACGAGACTACGTCGCTTCGCGAACACATAGCGAAGCTGCGTCACAACCTACAGTTACTTGAAGACGAGGGCTACGTGACGCGAGAAGACGGATATCAGGCTTTGATCACGTCGATTGCACTAGACTTGTGTAATAAGGGCAAGTACCGTCAAGCCCAGAAGAGGGCGTTGACTAAGCTCACTCGTACAAAGCAGAGTTTGCAAGAGAAAACAAAGTACTACGAGGAGAAGTGCAAATCGTACGATGAATACATAAAGTCATGTTTGACTAATCTTCACGCGGGTAAAAAGTAGGTATTTATGTTCAACCATTTTAACTGATTGTAATATTAATAATCAAGGTACCACACCAATCTGCATCGGAGCAGCGTTATGGTATACGATTCTGACCTCCTGTGTTTTGGGGAGAACCAGTGCCTCTGCTACAAGCCTGGGCCTCTACAGTGTTACCCCTAAAGGCCCAGCGTACTAAACAGCGTACGAAATGTTAAGTATAGTAGTAACGTATAAGTATAGTAGTATACTTAACATTTCGTGGATAACCATGTTTTACTTATCTTTCTTTTCATAATATATAGAGTAATAAATCAATTGTGAACAATTTCCTTCATTCATTCAATTTCAGGAGTGTCCATGCATGCTTAAGAAGATCAGGCAAAGATATGCAGAAGCTTAAATCAAAACATACAGCGAAGTATTCCGGCGCTAAACTGATGGAAAGGGGTGTGCTGTTAGAGATAGAAGGGCTTTCGACTTCGCAGTTTAAAAATGTGCAATTTGAGATTGCACCAACTGACCATAATGGTATATTCACTGTAAAAGGCAAATTTATGGGTGTTGAAATGGAGAAAATTGAAATAGACATACAAGATTTATTGCAGAAGCAATATGAGGGCTGCGCAATTATGGACATGTTTGGCAAGGCGAAAATCAATGTGAACTTGCTAATCTTCTTATTGAATAGCAAGTTCTATGGTAAATCGTGATCTATCAATCATATTTGGCTATTTTTTTTTAAATAGACGTTTCACTTTACCCTTGAGCAGGTTCAATTCAAATGATAACTGCTTGGGAACACAGATATTGGCACTATGTAGTCTTGTGGTGTTGAAAACGGTATTTTGGAAAATACGTGAGCATGATAAAAATTAACTTTTCTCCTACCTAAGTGATGTTTTTAAAGTTAGTTTCACACAATTAGTTTTAAAGTTTGAATGATACCTGATTTCACCAAATATATTCCTACCCTAAATTTATATCAAGTATTATATATTTACCAAAAGTATTTTATTAATGACTAAGAAAAGATGGTATTTAATGTTCCACAAAATCAGTAAATCACATAACGTTCACTGAAAAATTTAATATTAACTATTTGTAATTATTTTTAAGGCCGTTATTGTTATTTTTATGTATTTTCAATGCAAGTAATTATTAATATTTTCAATACAAGAAAATTTAAATCATTGCTTTATTATATTTTAAGTATGTACACATTATTTTGTAAAGTTCAAAATGTTTTTCGTATTTATTAATCTATTTTCAATAATGTTCAATTTCTAAGCGTTAATAAATAAATGAGGCTTTCAATAATTTACTTGTTTTATTAATGTTTAATAAATAGCTGTTTAAAAAATGATAGTAATATTTCGACACTAACGACACCATCCTCACCTTTCAATTTTATTAGTAAGCCAATGAAAGAACACATGACCATAAAGCATGCTTTGGTAGGTAAGAAGGACGGTAGCATTTTTTTTCAAAATAGTAATACTGATCATTCTCAAATTACAACATAAGAAGGTATTTTTGTGTATGGTGTATGGTTATAACATAGACATGATAGTGGATGTACTCGTAGCACACAAGGTGTCACTAGATAGACTATGTAAGACGTGCTAGACTAGAAAACCTCCATCCCTTGAGATTTTGCTCTCAAACTTCTCACAATAGGAGCACCCACAGAGCTCTATGGAGCACCAATCTTAATAAATCCGCTCCACCGCCGCCGAATTAACTTTTCGACACGGTTGCCATGAAGTATCCACGGGCAGTGACCGGTCAGTTTGCTAAGAACCCTGTAAGGAATTTGCGCTAGTGACCTCGGAGTACTTATCAATCCATCTTCATCTGGCTTTGTAGCTAGCTTGCCAGTGCCACCCTGTTCACTGATGATGTACAGGTCAATAGGGCCAACAACAGTTGACAAAAAATGAACTTTTACCAATGGGACTCACATCACCAGAGTACATTTGCACAACGAACGAGGGTCCTTCAACGCCACCGCACTGTTGACAGGCGAAAAACGTGGGGCCTACGGGTTACCTTTATTACCCTGGGTGGTCAAAGTCTCCCGGTGAAATGTGTTTGTTCCCCCCCTGTTGATAAACAAGGGAACTCCACCGACTATACAAGCTCCCGCGGGAACGGCCTGCCCTCCGGCGGGAATTTGCACATCACCTGCGTGTCAAACTGACAAATACAATTTGTGTCACTGTCAATTTTTC
>DWLO01002176.1:0-13073 GCA_018245335.1 Dalla quadristriga | reverse complement strand
CCACAATTAAACTAAACTACGCATAAAGCCTACGCCATGAGGGTCCTTAAACCGAATATTCCTTAAGGTGCCTACTTAACTATTCAATTGACGGTCGATCAATAAAAATCAAATTGTTTTTTATTGATTATTGATCAATCAATAAAAGTCAAATTGTTTTTTATTGATTATTGATCGATCAATAAAAATCAAATTGTTTTTTATTGATCGATATTTAAATTGCGCTTGAAATCTATGATAATGGGACTGTAAAATTTTGCATGTCTCTCGCTCGCACATTTTAATACTTTCAAAGACTAGGTATAATTTTGAAAAATGTGATTGTGTGAGAAAAAGTACTAATTGTTTTCGCTCTTTCTCTCTATCAACAATCAGGTAAATAAAAATTTAAATATGTCTTAAATGTCCGTTATTTTATTGCCAGCAATGATTGTGAATCACATTTTTTTAAAGTGCACCTATTACAATCATGTTAGATTATTGTGCGAGTGAGAATGATGCGAAACGTTACAGGACTCTTAAGAATATTGATATTCAAATGTACCTCTCGGTATAAATCGCACGAATTTGTAGGCACCACTCTATGTAAGTGAAAACCCTATTTACGTAATACCAATACTTTTTAACATTTAAAGTCCTTGTATGAGCCGCAAAGCTTGAAGTGCAATAATTTTGCAGATCCTTGCAAAAGTTGACTATTTTTTTTTAATACACGTTTCTATCTACCTGTAACTTTAAGTAGCCATATTCTATTGAAACTTGGTTACAGCTTAATTCGTATTTTTGAAAGAATTACTGAATTTTTGGTAAATATTTCTAATGTTTTCCTTGATTCCCAACGGTTTTTATAAGTCCGCATAAGTTTCTTTATCTCCTAGGTGTGGTATTAAATTAATCGCTTCATCCAGGTGGATAAGTGTTTGAATATAATATATGCTCCAAACATAAATATACATTACAAATTGTTAACTTGTACAATTGTTAGCTTCCTGGCCACAACCATAAAACACAGATAACAGATAAAAAAGGTGTTATGCATTAATAAGCATTGTGCTAACAACGCTTTAATTCACCTGCAATAGAATGAATGATTAATTTAATCTATTAATTTACCATATTCATGGAGAGTCTGACAATGTTCAGACGTCGACAGAATAGAATAGTTAATTTGCTAACAACGATCCTAATTAATTTGGCACTTACCCAAGCTCGGACAATTAATAAGCTTCTCTTGATAATTTTGGCCCATTCCCTAATGGAAGCTGTGATTAATTTAAACGAATTTTACAAAGCAAACAATTTCTTCGCTGGTCAATGATTGACGCGTCCATTTAAGTGCGATACATACATTTACTCACGTAAGTATTTACCTCAAGTTACGTAAGTAGGTACATTATACGCATCAAAATGTGGAATAACATTAATTATTGACGGCTCCGCATTGGTAATGACCCGTGGTCGACTCCCGGTTGGGCAGAAATTTATTTGGCAAATAAATTTGTGCTCAGATTTTGGTCGGGAACTTGTGTTGTGTTCTGTATGTGCCCGCCACCCGTAACCCTATTGTAGCGGTGTGATTGTGAAAGTGTTCCCTTGTTATTATTATTTTTGTTTTTATATTTTTTGTATGTTCTTATATCGAATTTCTGCAGTGCTATTCTAGATCATGTTTCTGGACATACGTCCCACAGCGCTCCAATGTAGCAGTGCAAGCGAAACCCTCATCTTTGACCCTTTTGTCGCAACCCCGAACCATCCAAAAGTTTTCGAGAAGGCCTGAGACCTATCCGGGACTGGCAGTTTATCAAACGTGGATAACGTATGTATTAAATTGTAAATATGAAGCATGTTTTTTCAACACATAAACGTGAGGTTTATTGTTTCTTGTTAAGTCCTTTAATTTACTTTAAACTTAAGTCCTTTTAGTTTCTTTAATGAGGATGTTGTTCAGTTCAAAATTCCGCGCGCAGAGAAAGGAGAACTATCGAAAAGCTGTCAACAAAAAACCGCGATAATAACGTACAGCAGACGGCGGCCATATTTATTTTCCTAAAATTATTATACTCTATGACACGACGACACCTCAGTAATTAAAATACATCAATCCGTTTAGGCGACACAGCGTGAGAAAGAAATAGACATACATAACAGAAATGCTCCAAAGACGCTACCCTCCTTCTGACGCAGTCGAGTAAAATCATAGTGTCACCACCTTAGCCCATTGTTATCCATCGGAAAAACCCCACAACATGCTTGGATCTCCTATGTAAATTACCCTTCGTACTAAAGTATGCGCAATTATGAGACTGAATTAGAAAATTAGATATTTATACGACCAGTAACGTGTTACAGTCAATTTGTCAATCTCTTATCACAGTTATAAATACTGAGTGTTATGAGCATACTTTATTAACAAAAAGATTACCAGTATTCTATGAATTAACCTAAACGTTTAATTAGATACTCCTTATTACGACAATATTTGCCGGAAGGTCTGCTAAAACTGACGTAGCCTGAATCTAGTTACCCTATAATTATACTTTTAATTGGGTTTCTTTTAGTTTATTTCTATTTAGGTAACATTTAAATTGTATCTTAATTAGTTATGCTGACTTTAAAAATATTCTTTCTTAACTAACTTTTCAGTTCCATGCAATACCAATTAAGTAATTACAGAAAGGTATATCTTAGCAAAATATGTTTGAATACTATTTGTTCGGTATAATTCTTGAAGACGCGAAAAGGTCACTAAGACTTGTAGTATTCTACTGCTCCATCTAGTTTATTTTTATTAGTGAGTATAATTGATTGATCGCGCAGATATATTGAATTATCAGATCTGAGCATGAATTTGTTTTATTCGGTATAACTCTTGAAGCAAGGAAAGGACGCTTTGATATAATTCAACTGCTCCTACTAGCATAAATATCGTTAGTAATTATACGCGGCAACGGCTGGCTACACAGATGAGCCAAATGGTAAAAAATTATGGTAATGGCCAAAACTCTAAAATGTTATTGCACAAAATAGTAATTATAATTACTATTTCTGAGATTGCACAAAATTCGGAAATCGAATATTTGATTTTATTTACTCTACTATTACTATTACTACTATACGAAGCATGTTGAGCAAGCGGAAAATAGAAATTATGCCACATGCCACCATCAAGAGCCACCAGAACAGATTAGGCCAGACTCAAAGTTAAATTTCTCAAATGGCGATGAGACGGCTTCACCATTCGGGGAGTGGATAAGTGGAGCAAACTAGTACTTAAGAGAAAGAAAGGACGGTAGACGAAATTGCAGCCGTCGCTGAGAAAACCTGGATGAGAAAGGAAAGGCATAAAGAAGAGGGAAAGAGGTTGGAGGATGCTTTTGCCCAAGGGCCACAAATTAAACAGAAACAAAAAGAAAATACCACATAAATCCACACTGTAATCCGAGAGAGGCTTAAAATAAATAAATAAAAATACTCTGCTATTGGATAGGCGCATTGCTTATCTGTACTGTATCGATGGTATTTAAATAAGCTGCTATATAGGTACTTAACCTATATTGGGGGTGTTCAGTTAGTGCCAATCCGTAGAAAGAACATAATAAATAATAGGTGATATTTTAGCCACTTCCATCACAACTTGGATCATTTGTGCTTCCAATGTCTCATAGTTCGTATTTGTATACCACAGAAGCTACTACACAGGCACAGCCTATATAAGAAACTTATCTATAGTCCTTTACATCGCTACAATTGATAGATATCTGAAAAATAAGTATCAAACGCTCAAGGCTCTCAAAGTTGTAAATTAATTCATCTTCAACTATGGTTGGCTAAATTGCAAAATCATAAAGTTAACAACAACTCCTTTAAGATACTAAAGGATACGCAGTTGATCTGTTTGGAAACTTTCTTTATAGAAATGATGTGGCTTATCTTGTTTCTTCGTTCATGAGTGTTTCAAGGTCATCTGCTGTATATCAATAGTAACTCATCACTAGGACACCGATCTCTATCGGTCTCTATCTATCTCTATAGATCTCATCCTTTCAGATTTAGATGGGTTAAGGCCACAAACCATCTCAAAGGCTTAGTTGATATTGTTTCAATACGTATACTACGTACAGGCTTTTTGACTCAACTTTAAGGACATTATCTTGTTCCGTTTGTCTCGCGCCTTACTCGCTGCTGATTAGTCTCTGAGCTTGCAGCAGTATGCTGAGTGCAGACTCATTTGCTGCGTCATACTCAATGCATACTCGTGTAATAATGTCAATGTACACTTATTTTGTAAATGAATCCTCTTATATTTATTGTTATTTTTGTTCGTAGATTTTTACGCGCAAATTGTGTTCTTGCTTTATAAATTTTGTTTTTAATATTTTATTACTTGATATGTTAAGTTGTCGTCGCGTCTAACTTTTTATAACGTCTAATTATCCAGAAAGCGAACAATACGAAAACTTAAGGAGATTACGCGTACTGATTTACGATGTCATAATTAATTCATTTCAAGCCCAGTTATAAGTTTAATAAGTACTTCTTTAAGTTTCTTATCAAGACGAGTGGGTACATAAATTACTCAAATGACTTGAAGGATACGTATTTGAATTTTGGCTTTTTTTACATGGACACTTGGCATTGAAATTAATATTATGGGCGATTAGTTTAGACTGAAGTTTTCACAAAATAAGTATTTTATTAATTGTGAAATTGCTTTGCTTGTAATTTTCTTTTTTACGAAATTATCATATTAATATCACCTTGACGGCAGTTCCAACAAATTAGACTTTCCAAAAATTCATTAGTGTCAAGTCTTGTAGCAACATATTTCGCAAACCCAACTTCTACTGGATTAAGGTCGCGAAGATGAAATTAATTTTAGCTTATGTACCTGCAGATTTTTGTTGCTGGTAAGCTTATGGTGTCCTTGTACAAGGAATTGTATTTTGAGATAATTGTAATACGGTGCGAGACTTAGTTGCTTGGCTACCAGGAGAATAAGTTAATGTTTGTATTTTTCTTCAATGCGTTGGTGCATATTTCAACCGATTCCTATGAAACTTTAGTGTTTGTTTGTGAAAAATTTGTTTACGCGGCAGAAGACGCGAGCAACAGCTAAATGTTTTTTTAACACTTTTCCAAGGACGGCGAGATTATCCACAATTCGGTTCGCGCATGCTTTTTCTTTATGAAACGACTGATTTATTGGGCCTGTAAACATGATCTTGAAATACATCTACATTACATTATAATGTATGTAGGTATTTACAAATCTAAATTGATAAATTTTAGTTTTGTGCTTAGAAAATACACATGGATGAAAACCAGCGACAGTATAGTAGGTATAAAGCATGATATATTATTAGGGTGCATGACGGGTTATGGACGGGTCATGCACCTTCTTTAGACCATAAATTTGAATGTGTCGAAAAGCTTAAAGTAATGAGATTACTTGACTGAAAAAAGAATCAAGTGGACTAATAATCGTCATAGCCGTTTGTCCTACAGACGTTTACAAAAAAATAAGAGGAGGGAAGAGGTATTTATTTTTTTCACTCCACTCCGCTAACGATAGGAGTGAAAAAAAGGATAGTGAACATGATTTTTCAACCAGTGACGCAAAAAGCGCGGTGTTATAAATTCAAAGGCTTTGTGTGATGCCATCGTAGCCACTGATAAAACGATTTTAAGGCATTGAGGTAAAAAATATGTAGAGTGGACATGTCCAACAAAAATGTCACCTAAATATGGCTGCCGTAGTTGATACGTGTTGATAGAATATGATTATTTGACGTGCGTGTATTTGTGAATTGTATGTAATTACTTAAACAGTACCTCAGATTTAAGTCTTTTTAAATAAATAAAAATAAAAGTTTCACTACACTAACGTAGGAAATAAATACTAACAATGACTACTCAAACTTTTAAGGATATGGCGACGTTGCACAAATTGATTGCAATTGCGATGCGATGCGATGCGTGATGTCACTACAAAGTTGCAGAAAGCTAAAATGTTCAAGATGTTCTCTATTACAAAGTACATTGTTACTCAATGTTTCAATGCGGTTTTTATTTGTGGTAGTATTTGGGACATATTTTCATTAGTTAAGTGGACAATGGACATTAGAAACATGTGTTTCTGTAGAATCTCTGGCTCCAACCAATGTGGCACACTGCAGATCACAGGTCTGGTCATAACTGAGGAGGTCTGCACCACACTGCACCAGTTGGTGAGTAATGATGGAGATTAACGTGTTTGTAATTAATAATGTATGTATGTTTGTGCGAAAATTACTTAATTGGTAAAGATCAGGATCAATGTATGCAACTAAACATATCATGAGTAAGAGTGAGAATAATGGTGAAAAGAATTAATTATTGTTATAATATTATTAAAAAACGTATATTAAGCGCATCACTTGTCTTATTAACCGGTAAGAGCATGTGAAAGCATAAAGAAGATGGAATAATGTGTATTTGTTGTATGTATGTATGTTTGTGTATAAACGCGTATTTTGAGTCTTTAGAAAATGGTGTCATGCTTTAAGTAAGTATGCGAGATGTGGCCAGTGGAGGTTACTAAACAATTGCTACAAACATATGCTCTTTCTACAGAAAAGCGGACGTTGTATATAATACGTATACAATTGCGTATACAACTTTATTTCCTTACACACATACACGCAGACGCCAATGGAAACCGTTTCATACATATAATACTAAATTTTTACATGTCTAGTAACAGTTAATGGTGATCTTATCTGCCAAAGCAGGGTTCGGGTGGGATATAAAGGTAGTATTTTTTCTTTTTCTACGAATAACAGCTTCTTAAAACGCTACTTTTAAATGTATTTTACACCGTGTTATTGAATAATGGAAAACGCGGAAAAGGTGTAAAAACAATAATTTTCATATAATAATATACAACTCATAACTAAATTTTACTTTATTTCTTTATTGTCTAGGCTTTGATATATTTTAACAATGTATGCGTGCTACCTAGCACTTACATTCCGGCTATTTTTATTATTAATTATAGGTTTATCACGAAAATTTTGGGAAATTTTGGGCGGACAAAGCAAATTATCGCAATTAACCATTATTTGTTTCTTACATTAGTAGGAACAGTGCTATCAACACAATAATCAGGAAATTTGTGTTAAAATTAACAATACATAGGTCCTATTTTGACGATGAAATGATAAGCCTCTGTTGGTTATATGCTAACTTCTTCTTCACTGCGCAAACTTAAATTAGGTAAATACTTACTCATCTACGGCAACCGTATTGGATTGTTATTAAAATATTTTATTATTTATTGCTTGTATTAAACCTGTAGTATGTTTATCTCTGGTTATCATCACCCAACATTCCAAAGTTTTGTCTTGGCAGTTCCATACAATATATCAGTTAGGATCGCCACCAAACATTTTAAAGCTTTGTCACGCCAATAACATACAAAATAAAAACCAGTTAAAATAGTTTTTAATCAAAGTAAAAGTATTACAATCAAACATAATTATCCAAACCACTTATAAACTTAGCCGGAAAAAAGCAAACAAGAACAAAACTTGAACTATGAATCAAATAATAAAGAAGATGAATAAATAGCCTTGTAACTAGGTATTGTAATAAAATAGAAATGAAAGAAGATTAACGAATAGTAATGGTCCATGTAATAGTAAAGTCCTTAATCCTTTCGTAAAAACATGTCGCGGAATGGAAGATGATGAACAACACACTACGAGTAGGTACATGTTCCATAACAACTTCAAAACATAATCAACGACCTATAGACGAAATAACTCTACCATTTTCTTGTATAATCTTTGTAGGATGAAAAAATGTTCAACGAAGTGGAAAGGGCTCAGATAAGAGGATTTCCTATATAATATTTAATATATTATACGCTCTCTCCAATTTATTACTTATTTGGCCCCGGAATTAATGCCCTTGAGCGTATTGTGACAAGAATTCTTCAATAAAAGCAGAATCTGTCACAATAAATAATTTATTTCAGGTATTTGTGAAAATATTAGTAGTAGTAGGTACCACTATAAGACCACTTTATGTCAGATATCTGCGTCGTAGCTACAGTTAAAGGGGGTTTAAAGTAGCTTGAAGTAGTTCCGTGTACAAAATCGAACATTACAATTTGTGTCCGATTTATGTACATAACTCCATGTAATGTTGTGCGCTCTATAAACGTGAGCCGACATAGTTTTTCATTAGGATGATAATTACTTTTATATTATATTTTTAATTCACCTCGACCTAACCAAATTATCTCTGAAAAATAATAAAGTAAGAGGTAAAGTAATAATAAAAATACCAAATAATAACTAATAATCGTAAATTGACAAAATACATTATGACGTCATAATATAAAGGGTCAATAACTCGTTTTCTGACGATTTGTATATTAATTTTTTTTAAAGCTTCTCTTTTGGCGGCATAAGCAAAATTGTTTGCGATTTTGTGATATTTAGATTTGAGTATTAATAAAGAGTCTATTACACTTTAGTTCTGATTAAAGTCTCCCCTCTGTAATAGTGTAACGACGATCGTAAAGAATATAATTTCACTGGACCGTGATCAGACGAGCATTACTATATGGAACGATCAGTTTGCTTAACATTTTCGAGCTGAGCAAAGCACTTGACTAAGCGCGTATGTAATAATATTTTCGTCAAATGTGACGTTGTCTTTCTTTTGCTAAATTATATATTTTTTCATCTATAACGCTGTTGAACAGCGGTAAGGCAAAAATATTAATTATTGTAGGTTAGGGTATGTTAGGTGGTTTGACTTTAAATGGATTGTCGTGATAATGTAATTTATTCTAGTCGAAACTGCTTTTGTATTGATGGTTTACACTTTAAACTATAAACGTTTTTACTTTTATAATCTTTACTTCTCTAAGCACAGCGTATAAAATATGAACGAAATTTAATTTGTAATAAACAAATTATTAGGATTTAAAACTGTTTAAAGGGATACGTTTCGCCCTTTTAGATCGACAGTGAAAGTGATATGACCAAGATTATTTTTTTCCGTACGTTTCCAGTGTCACCCTTTTTGTGTTAATGTACTGTGATTGCGATAATAATCGGCTGCCAGGTATCGTTGGAGGATCCGACCGACGTCTTTAAAGTTCAAATTTTCACGGAAAATCACATGAATGCGATACCCCGCATCGTATTGCGTTACGAAATTAACCTGCTGTTCAAAATATGTCATGTTCGATAGAAAAACCTAAAATGTACACAAACATTTGCGCATTTGCCCGTGTATTGACCAACATGGTTTCCATGCCATGCATGTTATTCAACATGTACTTACGTTGAGCAGCACTTGCCTTGCATATATTAAACATGCGAAGCTACATTTCCATATAACAATAGAGGGAAACATGCTATAATTCTCAACTAACCGAAAATTCGGGAAACATACGTTACACATCACCCCCTTAGTTCGATTAGAATAAGACTATAGGGCTACCACCTTAACGTGAATTCTAACACAAGTCCTTGCCTGGACCATCTTGATCTATAACACCGTACTGGTATAATCGTATGCAGGATCATTCTTCAGATGGTTGATTATTATAAACTATAATAACGGAAAAGAAAAAAAGCCTCGCGCAGAATTATATTATTAAATATTTTTACTAAATATAATCCTGCGCGATATTTAATTATTTAATAATAATTTGTTCTGCGGAATTGTTACTTCTTTTTAAAATAAAATACACAATAGTCGCCGTTTTCATTTCAAAACTCATGTTTTTGATACCGCTTCCATGATATAAAGAGCTACGACTTGAGAGTAAAATTCCGACTAGTATAAGATAACGCGAAGTTTTCAGGAAAATATGCGAGGTATTTCGCATTTGATGTTTCGATTTGAAGTTGATAACCCTAATCTTGCACGAGGAAGTTTAGTCTCGGAGTCGCTGCATCTGTCTTTATCGTACGTATAAGTAGATATGAATTTATCGAATCGATGCAATTGGGCATACCCAATTGTATCGATTGCAAGTAGTTTAAATTTGGTTCAAAGATTTCGTTTTCGAATATTTATCGTTCGGACTTTCAATGTTATCCATTGTTTTCTAATTTTATTCCTTTTTAATAGCATAAACTAATAAACGAAATGTTTAAAATAGCGAAACACAACGCCGAGTTTTGATTGAAATGTGAAGACGTTTGTATGGTGTGTGTAGTGTTTGGGTTACGATTTTGGAATCTTGTGACGTTATGCTAATCGCGCGAAAAATGGCAGCGTTTAAATAGTTTGAAATTTATTCTCGGTGTGAAATATTTTTTTAAACTGATTTGAAACATTTCCAACATTATTTATATTTTTTACTAAACGGTGTAAACAGTGATTCAAACATATAAAAAACAACATGTATTTTAGATGCGATTTATATGCGATTATACGCCATACGCCTAAAATTAATTATGAACTCTCACGAATCCTTTAGCAGTAAAAAAACATGCATATTATACCCCATTTGGCATTTTCGCGACATGGATGTTTTACTTTAGAGAAATTCTAGATTTTAGGTAGGTTATCTATCGAATGTCACGTGACATTTCGCCAACTGTACCGGACTTGTATCAACATTGTGGGTATGCAATCTATGTAGCAATGCTCACGAAACCCTCACACATGAAATACAGTCATTATGAATGCAAACCTTGCAAATTATTTTGCGAATGCCACGCCAACTGCGGCATTGGCGACAATGGAATTTTATATGGCGCTGCTAATAACATTTATTCGTCAGTTCGTTTCAGTTTTAATCCAACTTAAATTCTATATTATCGTTTGGACTATTAAACTCACATTGCCGACCATAACGGAAGGATACATGTTTTCTTATTAAAATATAAAAATATTGTTTTTCTTAATATTTAGTCTTTGCTTTTTGATATCAGTAACATTTAAGCTTATACGGGTCGATTATCACGACCTATGCATAGAATAAAGGTATATGTGATTATGAAACCAAAACACTTTTATTGTATTTCTGTCTCTAGATAGACCAGATAAAGCTCTGTATAATTCCTTTTGTAAGGATATGTATGGATAAGAACATGCTAGCTAGCAGAAAAACTCCGGCTTCCAGCTCTTCGGCAAGGAGCGTGCAACTCGCGCCACAGTACGACTTAAATAAATGGTGAGTTACGTCAAACAGTCCCAATTTTGGCCAGCAGATCATATAACTTGGCGCCACTATACCATTTGAACGAAAATGTAAAGTTCGACAGCTCTTTTGTGAACCCGTTCGGTGACGCTGTAAAGGTCAGTAGTACTGTTCCCTAACAGTAATTGGACATTCGAAAAAAAAAGCTTTGGATTTTGACAAGTAATGTCTACGCGGTGGGCGAGGTTGGGTTGTTAGTGAATAGCACAGCAGGCTCACGAGTGTAATAACAAGATAGCTCTCGACGCGCGAGAAGTATATTTATATAAAGCGGCTCAAACGGATCGCGCTGCAGTTTTTATTTAATTTATTACGAGAGTCGCGCGCTATGATGTTGCTGTAAGCGTAGGGTGCCCCCTTTTTAGCACAATTTTCCCAGGCCATGTTTATTTCCATCCATCAGTCTTTATAGGTCCACTGCTCGACATAAGCTTCCCCAAAACGACGCCGCTCCGACCGGTCCTGTGCCCTCTGAATCCAGCGGTAACCTGCTGTTTTCTTCAAGTCGTCAGTTCACCTTGTCGAAGAGCCGGTGCTCCTTTTTCAGAGTCGTGGTCTCCATTCGAGGACCTTTCTTCCCCATCGGTTATCAGACCTTCGAACGACGTGACCTGCCCATTGCCACTTCAGCTTGCTAGCTCTGCGAGCTACGTCGGTAACTTTTGTTCGTCTACGGAGGTCATCATTGCGAAAATTTCGAAAAGCATAGCTCTCTCCATAGTGCGCTGAATGACCTTGAGCTTGCGAATGAGGCCGACGGTAAAGGACCACGTCTCGGATCCATAAATCATCACTGACAACACACTGCTCGAATACTTTCGACTTCAGGTACTATGCGTTACCTCAGATAAAAAGGAGGCAATGTAGAAAAAATATTTCAGTCCGTTACTCCGTTGCAGCGTGAAAAAAGAAAAAACAACCGACAAACACTCATTTGCATTTATAATAATTAATATTAGTACTGATGTTATCCGTTAAGGATGTTTCCGGGGAAACTGCTTTCGAATTCGCCACGAAACTGACCAACGAATTCCGGGACAGTTCCGGAAGCGTCTGAGAGCTGGCGACCCCACTGCGGATGCAGGTAAACGCATGGCATAGCAGTAAATTAAATTTTATTACGATTTAAAAACTTCAGTCTGACGGACGAAAATTTCGTGACGCTTTTTAGAACTACGGGATCTGACATGTAATTTAAACCTCTCACTGTTTATTACGTGCTAGGAACTACTTCGATAGGTATTGGCTATCATGACATTGGGGATGACTGTAATCTAACGGCGAAGGGATGACTGTAATCTAAATCTGACGGCGAAACGGAAGCGTTCAAGAAATTTTCAAAACATCCTCTAGGATCGCTATGCATTTGGAATTCCAATTTCGAACCCCTATTCGAAATATGAATGCGAGTGAATGAAGAAGAGTGAACGAACCCAATAAAATCATTTTTATGAATGCGTTGCCTACAGATTATTCGGTCCCATTTATTTTTTATTGAAGTAGCAAACGGGCATACAGGTCTGTAAATTGTAGGTTAGTGCTCACTGCAGCACACTGACTACCCCTCATTTTTGCCGGTCTAGGACAGGGATTCTCAAAGTCTTTTGGGCCAGAGACCCCCTTTTCAAAATGAACTGATTCCTCAGACCCCCAGAGCCATACTTTAAAAATCCTTAGTTTTTTCTAGTTTACTTATGCACGCTTATCGACATGCAGCAACAATGATACTTCCTACTAAAATATTAGTCTTTCTTATAACAAGTTGATACATGTAACACAGTTTATACAGTCTTGTCTTGAAAGTTTTAAATAAGAACTTGCGTTAATTAATAGGGGTCGATTTGAAGACCTCGTCGAC
>DWLO01002175.1:0-13079 GCA_018245335.1 Dalla quadristriga | reverse complement strand
ATAATAATAATAACACAATTTAACGCCCAAGACCAGAGTACAAACATTTATCTGCCAAATAAATGTCTTCCGGAGGCCGAAGTCTTGACCTATCTATGGCTATCATCGCTTACATGCGGTTTTTGTTATTAATAACAATAACCGCATTATTAATAATAATAAACTTTTTATTTTCTCAACACATAGTAATTACACCGTTAGCTTTTATACACGCAAATCGATAATACAGAATGGCTTGTAAAATACGCACAATGTCGTGCCCTTAGTTAAAAAACTTTAAGTAAGGTA
Source organism: Dalla quadristriga (assembly GCA_018245335.1). Lineage (NCBI taxonomy): Eukaryota > Metazoa > Arthropoda > Insecta > Lepidoptera > Hesperiidae > Dalla > Dalla quadristriga. Next base: position 12,791 of record DWLO01002175.1, on the reverse strand, counting down.
TACATGTTCTTATTTCATTTAACACGTATTATAAAATATTAAACAATTTTATTTACTACTACATAAGTTAATTAAAGTGCGGCATAAGTACAGATGAGGCAGTGTTCACAGCGGTTTGCGTTGCGGTGCGTCCGGCGGCGGCCCGTGGAAATTTAGCACTGGGCTAATAAATGCTAAATTTCCACCGACCACAACCGTCTCCAATATCTTCGCCGGGGCTTGTTTCTTCTTTCTTCTTTCTCTATTTAATAAAACAACTCTTTTTTTCGTGGCGGGCAGTTCTACCGGTCACTGCCGCCCTTGCCGACCTGCGACACAACTCCAATAGGACCGTACGAGGGACTGTTAGCATTAGGTCATAATAGGAATATTAGTCGATAAGTATTCGTTAGTAATAACTGTGAGCGTTAGGGCTGTCAGTTAGTAATCGTTAGTAGGTACTCTTATTGGAAGCTGGTCACTAACAGATGCGTTGCCATTCTTGAAGACTGAGTTGGTCGCCTCGTGGTAGAGCTCGTCTGGGCTGAAATGATGTGCCCTACTACCGCATTAACGCACACGAGGCAATTTAAAATATGGACATAATAGACGTAAAAATGCTGTTGTAATTGGCTGTTCAGTTGCCGGTTAGACTCAAACGGATTTGTTGTCCAACCAGTCATAGCTGTCTGAACGCGCGACACAGCTGACGTCTTGCTTCATACAATGAGCCAACGCTGCTCCAAACAGCGAGCGTTGTCGGGTTTATCACGCGAATAGTCGACCCTGATGTATGTACGACTCATCCTAATTCAAGATGAAGTGGCGATATAAAAATTCGCACTCACACATCTAAATCAACTAATTATGAAGTTAGTGCGTCATTTCAGCTTAGACGAGCTCTATAAGTGTATTACAAATGTGTGATTGTATTGTACTGTATGTCATACGACACGCACCTGACTTCGGACACGACTGAGCCCTGGTCGTCCTGCTGCGAGCACTCGGGCAGCGAGCCCAGCGAGCTGGAGCGCGAGAACATGAGCGGCGTGTCCTCCACGAAGCGCGCCGGCGACCCGCCGCCCGACGCGCCCGCCTGCTCCACCGACAGCGCGGGCTCCGTCGCGAACGTCACCGCCTTCAAGCCTGCGGGGATTATCAATCATATACGATACATACGAAAAACTATACGCCTGGTTTGACCTGAACTACTGTGATTACTCTTATTTATTGTTCGATCTATGCTAGTTTGGTTTTAATAAAATAGAAGTACGTTTTGGAATCTATTAAATGGCAACACACTTCCCACCCGCGCGCGCATCTTCCCCGCGCTCGCCTAGAAAAAAGCTCGTCAGCGGACCGTCTCGCTGGTGAATGACCGTCAGTCGCCCTTCAACTGCTCTGTGAGCCACCCGTGCGATTTATATTTTCCGAAATGGCTTCCCTTTCGTTAACCCACATCTAATCACACTACACTATCTCCAACACATGTGTTACCAACCTAATCTTATCTACACACGTTAGAAGCTAGGGCTATAGCACTTTAGTGGCCTACTGCAGGACACGGGTCACAACCGAGAGGGTTTGGAGCTGAGTCCATCTCGTTGCTTTAGTAGTTAGACAGCAATAACGACCTCACGCAAAATATATTTACTCGAAGTCTACCAATTTTCGCCTTGCAAACAAGCTTGTCGTTGTCAGGTACTAACCTGACTACTAAATTTCATGGGCATCTGTGGTTACAGACGGTGTAGTAGGTTTACTACACCGTCCCTTTCGATGTTGGTCACAGCTAAGCCTGAGAGCTAAGATAGATGCTTCACAAATACTAGTAATACAGTACTGCTTCTATTCCTGCTTGAAAAGGCGTTGATAATCTACATTTTCTATTATATTTCTATGGATATCTTTTGTGATGCGACAAGCATTGACACTATAAATTAACTACATCCGAGCGAATGCTTAGCACTAGACCGTTACGTTTTACACTAAGTGTTAGCTTTCTAAATAGGATATAGGATAAGCGACGTACCTTCCTTATCTTTTCCGGAGCTGGTGGTGCTCTGCTCCTGCGGGCTGGGGTCTTGCGCGTCGACATTGATGGTAGCCAACGCGTTCTTCTTAGCCAGGCAGTCCTCTTCTGTCGGCTCGCCGAGGCTGCTCAGCGAGCTCACTCTCGAGAAGTACCCGGGGGTGCCTTCGTCGCAGTAGTTGACGGGTTTCTCTGGACTAATCATGCCCGAGCTGAACTTGGTATCGAACACCTGCCGCTTCTCAGCGATCGGCTCGGCGGCAGACGCTATTTGAGGCTCGGAAATCGCCCTGTCGTTGTCGTGCCGCGGAGGATCTTCTATGGAGCACGTGTCCTTCTCGTCAGAATGCGTCATGACTTCCGGGTGCTCCTTCACGTTAGGCGTAACTTTGGGCTTCCCGTCCTTACCTATCATACGAAGATCGGACATCGAAGTGGCAGTTGAAAATATAATTGGCGTTTCGTAGGGGGTGCCTTCGGTGGCGAAGTGCTTGATGGTGTCCTCGTGGACCGAAGGACCCGGCGGCTCGGATATATCTGAGCCGGTCTCCGACTGGTGCTCGGCGTACCGCAGCGAGTAGTTCGTGGGTTGGTCCAAGTCAGTCTCTTGGTAATCGCCGAAGGTGGTCGGGCTCTCCTTCTTTGGATACTTTTTGGTTGGCTCGGACGTTTTCGGCTTCTCGATCAGCGGAGGTTCCGACTCGCCCAACTTGCTCTCCGAGTATTTTCTACTGAAATCTATGGGCTGATCGCAAGAATCCTGGTCGACGTCATAACCAGATTCTGTGTAATTCGTTCTCATATCTGTCGAACTTCTCGGGGTTGGAACGGGTGGTTGATTGGCGTATCGCAGGTAAGTGGAATCTCTGCTGAGAGGTTTCGAGGCGGTCTTAAAATCTTCGCCGCTGGGGTCCATTTTCATTAGATCTTTAGTCCTCGGTGTCGGCACTGGAACTTTGCCTGTACGCATGACCCTTTCGAACACGGTATCAGAGTGCGTACTCGTAACGGAGTCCTTACTTTCCGATCTATTGACATTACCAGCGCTTCCGCCCGTAGTAGAGCGTGTAACTAAAGCACCTTTCAAAAGAGTATTGCTACAACTTAGGTAGCTAGCTAAATGTGCGCTATGACTGAGAGATATTTGTGAACTTAGAGTACCCATCAAGGGTGAACTGGACGTCATTCTGTGCCTCTCTATGTTCATTGCCATTTGACGCTCAGTCGCCGTAAATAGATTTTTCTCATCCCTGTTACTTGTGGTAGGCGAGGTAGCAGGCTCGATGTTGTCACAAGTTTCTGCTAAGTTTTGATCTAATTCTTGTTCCAGCGCCTTCTGTTTTCTTGCGCCTAGCGTAGGCAGCGCAGGCAAATTCATGCTTCTCGCTGTTGTATCCAGGGAAATAATATGCGTCTTACCAGGTTTTGAATTGAGCAAGTTTTTGAGTGCAGCGCTAGATCCCATCGCGATCATTTTATGTTTTGAATGTATTAAGCTTCTTAACATTGGCACAGCTCCGTGGTCCCATAGAAATTGTTGGTCTAGAGGGCATCTCGCGGACAGATTCCACAGAGTACCACACGAATTGCTTACGACGGTTAAACTAGGGGATTTGAGATGCTGTAGTAAGACACTTAAACAATTTCTCTCGCGGAGAATTTGTCTGTAATCTTCTCGTACGGCAATGTGACTGGATACATTCCGCATTATGCCACCAGCATTTTCTACAATAGCCAGGGTTTTGGTCGGTGAATTGTAGCTAAGCATGTCCACTAGGAAACCTAAGGCCCCATCGACGGAACATAAAGCAACTTTGTTCATTGAACAATGGGCTGTTAAATTCCAAAGGGCGGATAGTACCGACTTGAGAGTTGCTTCTTTTTGACAGGTCATCGCCGCTTTCGTCAAGCCTTTTACAGCACCGACTTCTCTTAATACTTGTTTACTGTTGGTGTCTGCCCTCCAAGATAGATTTCTGAGCACTGCTGCAGTGACCTGAAAATGTAAAAAGTTTTTAAATTACAAACTTACACACATTCATTACGATAACAACTTATTAATAAATTTCATGAATTGTATTTGAAACTGACCTGTCGCATGTCATCATTTGGTGACTCAAGTTGTTCAACCAGCGCCATCATGAAATCTTTAAAAGAGCATAACAATGACTTGTTATTTCCATCTCCAAATGTCAAGTTAGTCAGAGTCATTCCAGCATACTTTCTCATAGTCAGACACGTGTTGTCATCAGTTCTGCTACCGTGTGCTGCTTGATCTCCGCTTACCAACGCAGCTAGCGCTTGTAAGCCGCCCAACTGGCATACTACGTGTCTGTGCTCCTCGTCAAATGACAACTTCATCAGCGCAGCAACACTTTGACTCGGATGTTTTGTGGCATCGTCTTCGATCGTTTCTTTGTCTTCTTTTCTAGATTCAACTACATCTTCTAAGGCATAACAGTACTCTCTTACTTGTTCTAATAATCTCCATACCCTCGCTTCTCTTCTCCCTGCTTTATCATCAGTCTGCGTATGTATGATATTGCGAAGAGCTTTTGCAGCGCGATCTCGCGTTTCTCTTGGTACTTTCGAATGAATTAGTTGTACTAGCAGCGGAATACACCCAGCTTGTCGCATCGCTATACAGCTTTCCATTGATCTGCTCATGTCTAAGAGTGGTCCACTAAGATCAGCATTATTTTCAGGTGACAGACTAAGTAATGAAATTAAGGAGCACACACATTCCATTTTGTTTTCCAAATTTGAGGACGGTCTTTGACAATCCGAACCGTTACTTGAAAAGCTTCTAACGCTAGCAGAATCATGGCTTGTCCAAACATCTCTTTCTCCGGGCCAAGTGCCTCTATAGAGCTGGGAAGCTCTTTTATCTCGTTCGCTAGATCTTGCTGCATTTTCCAAACCATAATGCAGTGCACTTCTGTAACTGGACCTGTGTGGTCTATCATCTGGAGTTGCGTATGAGGTGGAAGGTGTTCGGGCTGATCGTTTTGGCAAAGCACCACTCTTTTTCTGTGCTTGATTTTCATCTCCGTCTACATCGTCGTCCAGAAAGTTTGGATTTGTGATGTCGCTGCGTTCATCGAATTCATCAGGCGAGGGGGAGTGATCGAGGAAGTGCGGTTTGGGTATTCGGCATTCAATGTTCGATCTGGACGGCGGGAAATCATCGTCAAGGAAAAGCGTCCGGCGTGGAAGGGGATCGGCTTCTAGAGTCTCCAGTTGAAGAGTGAGATCCCGGGAACGCGCCTTGTCTGTTGTTTTGGATGGGATATTTTTCGCATTTTTGGGCTTGGTGTCGGTTGGGTCAGGTAAGCGGCGCGCGTCCGGAGATAAAGGGGATGAGACATCTAGAGATCCACGGTGGGGCTCGCTTGATGTTGATGGAGTACAGTCTTCGCTGGCAGATGGTCCGGAATCTGTTAATGGTGAATTCGAGGAGTCCATGCTGCTCCAGGGATCTACCATAACCTCGTTCTCCAACTGTAACATACGAATAAAGGAAACAATAGTACGGTTGTAAAAAAAAGTTGTAAAAGGGGAATGAAGTCAAGGGCGATGAACCGCCCGTAACGTAAGGCTCAAGACAAAATGCGACCGAAATGAGTTAATCGCGTTATACGTGGTCAAGGCCAGTCGGTCGTAAAGCAGGCTCGCTGAACGTACGTTACTGCTACAGTTGCTCGTACTTATTTACGGATGCTTTAAAAATACCGGTTACGTTTCAGGCGCGAACGAGAGTAACTTGAGAAACCGTAAGCTCGCGTTTACTTTCCAATTGAAGTAATGTATTCACAACTAATTAGAAATGTTTATTATTTTACGCCTAAAAGAGGCGAGAAGTAAGACTTATTGTAATCATTTAATTCAATTAGTTTCACCTAGCAGAAATAAATGTTACCGTGTACCGTGCTCAGGTGGCTGGCTAGCTCTACGAAAGAGTATTTTAAAGTACATTTAATATATTTTTTACAGTGTAGGGGACAGTTACACGTATCCGAATACAAAGCACGAGGGATCCAAACGGCATTTGCATTCATATCGCATCGCAAATTCCGCGTAAATGTAAGGAAGTGAATCATCGATTCTAATGATATGTGATACAATAGATATTGACGTGACACTTTATATTTTAAACGCTTGGTTTGAAAATACATTATCACAAGTAAAAAAAATACACATTCAGATACCTATATCATATTTATGTTGCAGGAATATACTTAAAATACAGAACATCAAGACTACGACAGGGAAGAAAAAGAATTTTGGGTCAGGCCTATTAGTCTGCCAACCGAGAAAAATGTGCTGAAATGTTCTCAGAATCATTAAGGCTGACGACTCCATCGGTGAAAGTAGAGTGCGTACAACAATGCGTCGTGCATTTCTTTGTGTTTGCAGTTTCAAATGCATTAATTAGGTTATTCGGTAGTTCTGATACCAGTACCTACTAATCCTGATCTGTTAATTAAGTCACATCATAAGGACTGTTGTTATGATTTAAGACAACTAACATATTTGAAGAGCATACAAACAATGAACTAATAATTTAGTCAGTGGTTTTAAAATTTGGTTTGCAGCTTTTTATACGAGTAAATATTAACAAATGTTTTCATTCTACAGCTCTGTTGTACCTATTTTACACCATCGGAAGTTTCATAAGGATAGATCTGGCCTCCTGGTATACAATGAATGAAAACATCCCTGTTACAGCAGTTGGAAACAGATGGAAGGTAGAATAGGGCTCAGCACTCAATTACGAGGAAATACTTGAATCCAAGCAGCGACTTGAGACTGCAGTTGAGGCCAAAAGCCTGGACAGATCTATTTGAAAACACATTGGGATATGGGCACATGTGTGTACAATAATTGTACATCGCAGGAGTTGCGATCATTCCGCGGAAGATAGCGAGCATTGTTGATTGGGTGTATCATCACCGGCGGGGCAGAACAATGGGGCATGCCGTCCCGCTAGCACAATGGCCGGCGCCGGTGCAAATTGATTCGGCGCGGTCAACTAAAGTTCTATGTCGCCGTTTATCGATGTTTGATAGAAACGATGTGGGCATCCGTTTTTTTTTAAACAATCAAGCAATTGACCGTAGCCTCGCTTGAAAGCTACAGCAGCGCTTAAGAACAGGCACATTGACTACAAAAACCTAAAAACTTACATGATTGGTTCTTTTGTCATTTAGCGGAAGTTTGAGGCGAAAATATAATTGCTTGCGTTTGGCTTTTAGTCATTATAAAATTGTACCAACAACTTGGACGTAAAATATTTACGACAATTTTAGTTATGCTTATGATTACAGAAATTATGCCAAACATTCAGCATAGCATTTCGAGCACAGAGATCACCAATGCAAAGTCTACGCACATCAAAACGCAAGCAGCATTTTGTGAAGCAGCATTCTGTACTTCACTGTAGACAGCAGCGTATCCAATGTTATCAGTCATGCGTATCTATTTACACTTTATTCACAGATTCTCCGACAGGTTCGTCACATCTTCACGGCAAATTATTTGCAGGCTTAACATTAAAACTCACCAAATCGCTATCGTTAGAGACCGCCGCGTCATCGAGCGGGTTGCCATTCTCGAGGTCGACGCCGGAGTCGTCGGGGTCGCCCCTCCGTCTCGCTTCACTCCTCGCTTGGTAGTTCCTTATCGAGTTGAAGTTAATCCGGAGATCGGCGGTGAAGTCGTCGTACAGCTTGAACTGATTGGCGTTGAACTCCGTCTCGTTGTCGAGAACGTCGTGACTGTCCACGACGGTCACCAGCCGCGGGCGGCGCGAGCTTTTGCAAACGTTACTGTTGCCGTTACTGTACGTCACTTTGTAGTAATCTCGCGAACTCATGTTTATAATTAACTGATTATCTCCTTGTAAAGCCACAGATATTGTTTTGTTATTCACACGGACGGACATGCATTGTGCATCAGCGTTCAAAGCCGCGACAGAGCAGATTCTGCAAGTTATCCGATTGGTCACAGTTGCGTCGACATCCGAAAGTTTGAACGCTCCACGTATTGGAATTACGCCGTTTGTCCTACATTTTGAATTTGCGCTCGTTTCTAATATTTCGAGATTGATCTCGGCTTGAGAGCAATTACCTATAACGATCAGGCCGCGCCCAGTTCAGATTGAAGTACGGTTATTAAAGTGTTTTTAAGAGGTATCTAAAAATAACAAATTTCAGGTTATCGCTATTGCGTGCGCACTGGAAGATGGTTAAAGCTAACCTAGCGCCCGGGTCTGTAGCCTAGAATTTAAAGAGCATTGGAAATACATCTGCAGAACGGCCGTTACTCACAGCTGCGATAAACAATCGAACAGTTAATACGATCGGGATACTCGCTCATGAAGTAGGTCGGCAATATTCATAACGGATTTAGAATTCGGGAGGGCTCTCGCCGGGGTAAACACTGGGCACTAATTAAATATACAAGTCCTCCTTTTAGGCACGCTTGACACACTACGTACGGTTTCGCTAACGTAAGGAAACAAAGGAAGTAGAAGACGTGTTGTAAACAAAATACAACATTGCATACAACATTGCATACGATCAAGTTTTTCGACGCGGTCGATTTAATTTAAAATTATAGAACATTCATAATCACTGCAAAGTAGCGATAATTGGCGGACATTTTGTCTTGTAATCAGAGCTATGTGTCGAGGGTAACCTGACGAGTGGGTACCGCTGGCCCAGCCAGGGTCGGGGGCGATCGACCTTCGCCTTATTTCTCCGACTTGGCATTTCGTTGTTGACATGTCAGTAAACATGCTTTATTGATTAGCGCCGAAGTTCATAAAGAATGTTGAAAGGGTTTAAGGCCAATGTAATAATGAATTATTTTATTGCGTGCGGATTGGATTCGGGCTACAACGGTGTGGAAACCTGTATAAGACAGTTCACCAAGAGAGACAGAAACACATATACGAGCTATTTAACGGTGAGAGATTTTGCTCTTTGGATCGTGCTACCTCAGGGGTATGACAAGTAAGCTTCCGACTTTGTACTTGGATCACTTTTCATTGCGTACCGCAGACGAAGATACCACAGATGTAAGACCAAACGACAAGACCGACAGAATACAGAAAACAACTGCCACGAAACAAGAGTGAAAATCTGGAAGATTTACACGAGGTGCGAGATAAAGCTGGTTTGAACCAGGTTTGACTACTATTGGACTGAACTACACCAGTATTGGATTGTTTTATTGTAACACGTAGACATCGCCTTGAGAACATTCGCTATTTTGAGGGTATCTCCATAGATACGTACTTGCTTCACCACAACAAGTATTAAGATTATTTTGGTATGCAATATTCTTTTTTTTATTCTTCTTTTAAGTTACACGTGGTTCAATAACATTGAAAGTTTACATGGTCCAACCAAGATTCGAAAACATTGAATAGTGCCATCGAAAACTGCGTTAGCCCTCCGGGGATCATAAGTAGTAGAGATCTTTTGTTTTGAAAGCAAACTTGCCTTAAATATACGCGTTTAAGGTTAAGTATTATGAAAGAATGGCTAAATCCATGGTCATACCGCGTAATTACACTGTAACGTCGTCCGAAAGACTGATAACCGATAAGGAAGAAAGGTCCTCGAATGGAAACCACGACTCGGAAAAAGGAGCACAGGCCGCCCTTCAACAAGGTGGACTGACACCCTGAAGAAAACAGCGGGAAATCGCACAGGACCGGTCGGAGTGGCGTCGATTAGGGGAGCCCTATGTCCAGCAGTGGACCTCTAAAGGCTGATGCATGGGTGGATGGATGGACACTGTAACCACAGAACATACTTATAATCCTTCACACTAGTGTGACAACCAAGCATACATATTCTTATGACAGACTCTTCCAGCGATTCCGTCAAAGATCAAGATAATCTCTACAGCTTGCCGCTTGATCGTTGACGTGGAAGCGTCTCTCTCTAGGACGTGATAGTATCACTGGGGATATAAATAGTGTTTACGTGATCTTCCCCAGTTACTTCTACCTGGCGTGCTTCCAAGCGGTTCATCATGGACGCCGGCGACCCCACTGCCTCGCGGCGCTACTATGATATTGTGAACAAAGAATTCAAATTGAGAGAAGTTGACAATGAACATTTAAAATTGATCTACATCTGATAGAATATGCGCGGAAACCGTGCAATGTGAATTTGGAACTTTATGTGAACTTAAATGACCTATTAACAAGTTGACAAGTTGATAATCTATGGGGAAGAAAGTCCCTTGAATGATTCACGATTCGTTCAAGGAGGTACAATTAAATGGACTGATCCACTGAAAATGTCAGCGGAAAACCTTAGATCCATAGAACTGAAGCCTGAATTCAGGCGAGGGAAAATCAAGAAAATGTCGAAATGATCACCGAATACTGTTGTATGAAATGGACATCCAAACATGTATGTCTTTGTAATATCAAGTTAACTATAAACACTTAGTCGTGGTTTATATTGCAAATATTTCTAAGGCAGTTGTTGACTATGAAATTAGATATGACTACACTGTTAAATACTTAATCATAACTTTCATTACATGACGCCCGCTGACACTCCCCGACGAATGAATGAACGCGCCCGTGCACTTACGGAGTGACCTCATCCCAGATACACGTTTTACGATTTCATAAACATACCGAAAAATCAACGTTGAGTTTCAAGTACGCACCTCGTACAGTACAGGCATTTCCGATTTGCTGAATAATTTATCACATTCACAGATCGCCGTGCAACACATTTGCAACACGTGATAATATGAGTCAAAGTTAAAAATCCGACAGAAAACTATACAGAAAATTAAAGCACAATTACGATTTCAAGAATGATACTTACTTTGAATAAAAATTCAATTAGAAAATAGAATTATTAAAGAAACACTTTTTATCCCGGAAAAAGTAGATGTACTTACATTAAAAGCGTTTTAAATGTTAATTACTACTTCGAGCAAACACAGGATGAAAAAAAATGGACGGTTGCGAGACTTGCGAGAGTGCAATGAGATCAATGAAATAGTATTTCATTGTTACACTATCAATAGTTTTGAAAGTTGCAAATAAATGATTTATGTAAAAAATATATCAGTTGAACATTAATAGATTAGAACTTTTACAGTTGATGTTACAGTTTGGTACAATAAAGGTAGAACAAAGAATTCGGTGTACAAACTAAGCATAGTTAGATAAGCTAGATTTTCTGTACGCACGAGCGTGCCGCCGCCAAGTTAAAGCACGGCTCTATACATATTTTACGAAGCTATCACAAGCATAACTTACGAACTTTTATAAACAGGCAGCAGAGCAAGAGAATAAGGAGGCCAGAAAGGCTAAAAATGATATTGTTTATGGTTCGTGTACGGAACGACTAAATACAAACTGCACTTACACTATTAACTAACAACACAGTAACGTTTTAAAATTGATTTCTAGACAAACTAAACACGCGCGAGACGGACGCACGGGCGATACTGCTACACGAACGCGAGCTGTAGCGACGAAAAGTAAACGAAGACTGTTTGTTATGTCCCTCCAGTCCCTCCAAGGCTCCAATGTTTGCGAGGGAACGCTTTCTCAGGGAGAGCGAGATGAAAGGAATTTAACAGGGAATCGGTCAGTGAATTCTAGATCAGTGAGGAATTGCATGTTATCTATCAATGTATGCTTTTTCTTTTCCTGTTGTGACGTTTCTCAAATGTATGTAAATACCTCATGATGAAATAAAAAGTTATGATTTTGATTTTCAGATTTTCTATCTTTCTTTAAAGAATCAAAGAGGGATTAAAATCCCAATTTTTTTTCAATTTTCACTGTGCGATTGAAATTTTTGTTTGTTACTGGATTTGTGGCGATCCTACACGGTTTAGTTCACGCATTCATTGTTTCCACTCTAGACAAAATTATGAAATGCAGTTATGTAAAATGTTAAGTTTAAGTTACTGTTAAAAATACTTTGTAATAATTGTATACTGAGAGTGTATCATTGTTCCCAATTAAATATATTCTATTCTATTCCAAATGGGTTTTCTTTTAAGGCTTTCCAGGAGGAATTGGGACTATAGTTAGGTTCCTCTAAACGGCGTAAAAATATCTCTGCTTTAGGGCTAGCGACACCTCTGGTGTTTGTGTCCATAGGCGGTGGTAACCACTAACCATCAAGCGGTAATGATGAGGCATTCACCTTCAGGAAATTATAATACGAAGCAGCGTGTCAACTTCTAATTGCAAGCAATTCTTTAAGTGACGCGTGTCGCGTAATGAGCGAAGGATTACGGAGATGTGTGTTTTGAGCGGGGTTATAATTGCAGCGATTATGTTACAGAGCTATCATTACAGTTTCAAGGGCACGAACACACTTCTGATTTCTTCAATTACGTTTTGGATATAATTAGTTATCATTTTGAAGCTTCTACTGCTTTGTGGGCCATCAAATGGAGATATTCAATTAGAGGTAACTAAGACCGTACCGGTATTACCATAATTATATTGTCAATAAATCAGATCACATGTTTCAAAAGTAAGTACACAGACTTTTACATTAATTGAAATAGAATAGAGCATACAACGAGCGAGCGAGAGGGATGCGAAAGTTTTAAACGCTCTTAAGGCCTCTCACATTTCGCATCTATCTCCCTCGCACATTCTAACATTGTCAGGATTGTAAAAGTCTGGTTAGACTTTTGAAAAATGTGCTTTGATATCATTGTTGACAATAAAATTACGAACATTTAAGGATATCGAAAATAAATTAAGCCTTAA
>DWLO01002174.1:0-13081 GCA_018245335.1 Dalla quadristriga | reverse complement strand
TTATACTAACGAATACTGACCAACTAACATTCCTATTAACATCTCATACTAACTGGACTAACACCTCCAGTCCCTTTCGATTCGTTTCCTATTCGAGGTTTGTCACAGATGTCGTGTCGTGTCGTGCTGGTGTTTGCTAACTTATGCACATAGAAAAAAGGTTCTTGCCACTCGGGTACCCATACAATCGACCGCGGCCGTAGCAGTTTGATGTTGTACTTACCCAAGACCCCTAGCCTGAAGTTAAGCGTCACGATGATGAGGTCAGTGTAGCTGGCGAGTACGGCGCCGTCGTAGGGATTCACCGCGCTGTACGAATAGCTCTCTCCGTGGATGTACACCAGCACTGGTAAAGCGAGCTTCGTTTCATCCACTGGAACAAAATGAAAATTTAAAAGATTTCATAGTTACGAAGTGCTCGTGGGCATTTTGATAATAATAAAAAAAGCGGCGCAAGAGACTAATAACATTCAACACCCTTTTAAACAGCTAAATACTATAATATAATAATTTGTATAGTCGAGAGGCATTCCAGCAGTGGACGGTTATTGGCTGTCGATAAGGATGAATGAGTCGACAGTTATGCTCCTGAGTTACAGGTCGTATATTATTGAGTTAATAGTCTACTAATTAGTCTGATTTCAAATCAGTAACTAATTTTAAGGTAATGTTATTTGATGTAATTTAGATATTACTTATTTTAATACTGTTGTATGACATTCGTCGACTATGCCGTCTGTACCTTATGACGAAATAAATAATCTCATTTAATTTAATTTAATCTCATCTCATTTCCATTTAATTTCATTTCATTCCATTTCATTTCATTTCATTCCATTTCATTCCATTTCATTTCATTTCATTCCATTTCATTTCATTCCATTTCATTTCATTCCATTTTATTTCATCTCATTTCATTTCATTTCTCTTCATTTCATTTTATTTCATTATATTTCATTAGTCTTTGGCTACAACTTTAATCTAAGCTCGATTACAAATCGCTGATGCAGCGTTATACTAACTAACCACGTCAGCTAACAGGCTCAGATAAGACGCTCAAACTGTGCTGAATACATCACTAATGATCCCGGGAAGTCTGCCCCGATTTGAGCTACGCTCAACCTAATGTGTTACTTGGCTTTTCATTCATTGGCTGGATTCGTGGCGGTCCTCAACGAAACGGTTCGCGCAATCTTTACTGTCGCGCACGTGTATATTGTGGGATGAGCTTCCGTCTGAGGTTTTCCCAGTGGACTATGGCATGGGGTTCTTCAAAAGAGGCGCAAAAAGAACTCTCCTTCAGGGCGGGCGACGCATTGGCGACTCCTCTGGTGTTGCGAGTGTCCATAGGCGACGGTGACCACTTACCATCAGGCCCATCTGCTTGTTCGTTAGGATAAAATCTATAGAAAAAAGTCATCCACCAGCTAAGATTAGCTTCGCCTGGGTACAGGTTGGTTCTTATCGATGTTATTAGCTAAGATTAGCTTCGCCTGGGTACAGGTTGGTTTTTATCGATGTTATTAGCATCGCGCCTACAGGAAGACCTCGCAAAATTGTTTTCATTTTTGGGATACTTAGATCATATAGTCAAGAAATCTAATATATTATTATTAAAAAATAAGGTTCATTATCCTGTGAATGCAGGAAAATTAGTGGAATTGATAACATACTAAAAACCATCACCGTCGAACCTAATCATCAACAACATAATCAAACCGTTGTTTCGCCTTAAAGATGTAACCTTTTCTAATATCAAAGAAAACGAGCTAGCCTCGTAGATTTGCAGCGTTCCCTTAACCCCAGGTAGATAGCATACCCATAAAGCACCGCGTGAAATTCCAGAAAGTTCCCCGGCCGATCCTAATGATGATTGCAAACTATTCGATTGCGCCAAAGCGTTTATATCTCCGTGGAAGCGTGAATGGTAAGCGATCACGTAAATTAAACTACCTTGACCGTAGAGCTGTAGGTAGGTAACTAGCGAACTTATTGAAAGAAGAAAGAAAGAAAACTTTATTTGAACGTGAGACTGCAACAAAGTTAACAATTAATAATAATATATACTAACGGACTACATTCCACAAATATTACATTACTTTTATAGTTAAAACTTCAAAGTTATCTACCACAACCAAATTGTGTACACTCAGCATTAGCTGCTGGCTCTGAAAAGGACCCCCAGCACTGATTTTCAATTGTACTGTGTATAACGTTGCTGCTGCAATTACTTCGTGTGTACAAAAAAGCGTATCTAATATCTATCTAATTTTGTATAGAAAAGTCACTGGAAGTTTCGATTCACGTGCTACTTCGTACACTCGTAGCACTCTGAAAGGCATGTGCGGTCATGCGACGCCATACCACGCGAATGGTCGGGTTAGGTTAGTTGGACGCTGCGCCTTATTTCGAGTCCCCTAGGCGTGTGAAATCCGCCAATGCGCACTTGGACTATGGCCTCAACCATACTATGATTTGGAGTTCTTCAAAAAAGGCGCAAAAAGAGCTCTCCTTCAGTGCCAGCGACGCATTGGCGACTCCTCTGGTGTTGCTAATGTCCATAGGCGTCGGTGACCTCTTACCATCAGGTGACCCAACGGGTTGTACGTTGAGGTATAATTTATTTAAAAAAAAACTCATACTGACAGGAGATCCATTCTCAGTAGTGAACCGTGAATTATTAATGATGATTATAAGGAAGTTAAATAAATAGAATATATTGAAAATGAACAACTCACTTTGCAACGGAGCGAATATGTTCAAATAAAGGCAGTCCTCGCTTTGATTCTTAAGATACGGCATCAGTCTTTTCAAGTATTCTAGTCTGCCTTTAGGCATTTTTTCTAAAATGGTCCTCTCGTCATCTAGGTCTGGCAGCTTCTGAGGGCAGGCTGGACCAGGCCTGTCTGACACCCTCACTCCATCCCAAGGTGACGGCGTTCTTGTGGGACTGAATCTGCAAACAAATCGTTATGTCTATTTTGATAGACAGAGACATAAGTGGTCAGGATTTTACCAGACAGAAACTATAATCAGGACAACACGGTATTGAATTTTACTGACTACTCAAAGTTGTAGTTTCTGTTGATCTCCCTTTAGGAAATGGATAGTATGTTCTACTTAAACGTATCAAATACGTTATTTAAATAATATTGTTTAATCAAAAGATGCAAACAAATAGTAAAATATACGAAACATTTATGTGTTACGATAAAAATCTTTCGAATGGTGGAATGGCCAAAACGATTACAGAAGAAAAATAATGATTGTTAAAAACTGATAGTATACTGTTTTTAAGACCTACATAAACTTAGCTATGTTTAATATTAAAGTAGAGAAAACGGTATTAATAGAGTATCAGTCTGGTAAACCTTTTTTTAAGAACGTTGAAAAATCATCACCGTTTGGTGACTTAGCACTTAAACGGTGATAAGGCGTTACGGTCAAATATTCCTGAACCATTGTCTTGCGAACATCAAAATTAAACCCAAAAATGTCCAAAAATCCTCTTAAAGAAGTAATAGAAAAAACTCACCTATTAGATCCAACGGGCGGCGTAGCATAAGGTACGCCTAAAAAAACCTCAAGCGGACTCAAGTATCTATGCTCATCCATGGCTAGCACGATGCCCTGTAACTTCCCATACTTAGTTTGGACTATCCTACTACTTATTTTAAATTTAACGTTAGATTTGGGAATAGGGTCTGAAGGATTCAAGTAGTATCTCTTATAATCTCCGTAGTTACTATACGCGTTATCTTCACTATAAAATTTACCATGAGGTTGTAGAAAATCTTCACCATTGTAATATGGATTCTGTTCAAATTGACCTTGGGAATGACCGTTGGGCTGTAAGCTATCGTGCTCATCATATTCGTCATTGGGTGAATTGCTCTGAGCGGCGTAATCACGCTTTTCGATCACCCTATCACTATTATGTCGGTTCATATTTGTAGTGTTCGAATTAACAGATTGTACTAGAGAAACTATAAGAATAATTGAACACAAATTGAGATTGACATCTCTGTGGGCGGTACGTTTAGTTTTTTCACACTTGTATTTACAATCATCGTTCATAGTTTCGGTTTCAGTCCGGTTTTTGTGGAACCGTCCCTTCGATAACATAATAATATTTCATCATGTTATCATTTTTGTCGTCGATTTGTTGCTACAACCACTTTTAGCGCCAGTCAAAGCTTCCGAACGCCAACTGTAACAAAAGAAATGATATGGTTAGTAATTTGTAATAATATTTTTGAAGCGCCCGTGGCCGCGTGGGCGAGTGTCAATAGTAATTGATTGTGAATGTTAAGCCGCACCGGTTCCAGTCGTCAACGAATCGGTGACCGTTAGTGGCAATATTTCTTGAGCGCTTCCGTGCTCCAGTTGTTATCGTCTGATAACAGTCGCTAAGCTTTGTCGGAGGCCTTCGGGCGGTCTGAAAAACTTCCGGCACTCAGTTTGCCGTGCATGCCGTGGTAGAGTGTATAATAATTAAAACTACATTTAGCTTTATTGTTACAAAGATTTAAATGTGAGTTTATAATATCTTGTTGATTACCCAGTGTCCACGCGCCATCTGACAGCGAATGATTATTAGTTTATTGTTTAGTTGATAAGGTTGCAACTAGATGGCGTTGATTCAGATTGTGAATCACGCTATCGACTGTACTATGTAGTTTAAATTAGTTAAATGGTTTAGTGTAACAAACTACTTCTTCTTCTTATCTTCTAAGTTTGGGTTTGGTTATCAAGCCATCGTATTTATTTGCGAAGTTTTTTTTGGGAAGAGACCACCACGACTAGTGTTCCAGAAGGGGTTAACACGCTTTCTAAATAAAATAAAATTATAGATCATAAGGAACATTTACATGATATCAGCATTGAATAATACGCGCATATTTTTGGGATATAACGAAGCCTATGTCACTTTTCGGCCATCAAAGACCACCTGTAAAAAATCACGTCCAACAGCGTTGTAGCGTGAAAGTAGAAAAAACCAAAAACACCTTTGTATTTACAATGTAATCAATCTCAGAACATTAATTTATTAAACCAGCTAACTCAATCCCTCAAATCACCCCAAGAAGACCTCCTGACGAGGTCTAATTGAAAAGTTCGATTAATAATACGTATTCTTAATCTGTTCGATTTAAGACTTAAGACCACTAATAGAATTTCCTCTAATAATAGGATTTCCAGAAACTCAGTCCTCAAATCGCGCACAGTGAATAGAAGTCAATTTGCTGGGAACCCACCACTTCATTCTGTTCAACAAACGTTGTAATTGAAATGATTAATTTAAAAAATTTCTCGATAAGTCGGTTGAACACACTGCGGTAATTTTCTGGAGAAATGGTTTAATGGTCACATTAAATAAATAACTGAATAAGACCTCACACACCCGGCAATATCAATATCTTTGTCGCGAATTTCACGGATTTACACAGTTTTGCTATTAAGAACCAATAACGGTTCGCCCGGGGCGGTACCGCCGCCACACCCGTTTTTACCGTGGAGTTATTGTTTTAGCAGAGGTTGGTGGGACTGCAAGCTCGTTTGCTATTTACAATATATATAAAAGGGAACATTTTTTTTGCCCGAATGAATTGAATCCGGTAAGGTTTGGTTTACAACTATTCAGTATAATAATATGTATGTGTTAAGTCCTTACCTATGAAATTGCCGATTTTAATAATGGCTATTCAGAATCAGAATCAGAATCAATACTTTTATTTCATCATAAGGTACACATTATTACATACACTTGAGAATCGTCACAACAGGAAAAAATATTATACTGATCACTGATCTAGAAATCACTGAACAATTCCCTGTTAACACCTAATTATGCCACGATCTTAGTCATCGGCTTAAAGGTCAATTTTGCACGAAAAATCAGATGAATGCGATACCTATTGCATCGCTGATTACGAGAGAGAGTTGCACAATCAGCCTGCAGGTATCGCAAGTGACTTTATCGTGAAAACAATCTTGAATCTAAAAGATAGGGTTGGTAGATTCAAGAAGTTCATTTGAAAGTCGCCCCCGTTCCTAGCACAGTGATTGTCTGAGGGGTGGGCTCTGATTAATTCCACTCAATTAATCCGCAAATTGAAGGCTTTATCACGCGTAATCCAATTTAATGTAATCTTACACTTAATCTATCTTGGCAGTGATAGCTGGGTGTCCTCCGTAATGTTTTCACAGAAGTCTACAAACAGTAATCGTCGAGTGCCTCCGTTGTAAGTCTACAGTAGCAATATTTCAAGCGGCATAAAGCTTATTCTGTCAATTCAATTCAAATCTTTTTTATATCCCCGTGAGGTCAAAAATACAAAAACTTGACAAACGTCACAACAGGAAAAGGAAAAGAAAACATTGATAGACAATTATGCAATTCGACACTGATCTAAAAATCACTGACCAAATACCTGTAAATACCTAATTATGTGCCAACATACAATTTCTATCTTAGTTATCGGCTTCATAAAAACTAAATACTTAACCTCATATAGGTTAAGTATTTAGTATCTAGGAAGGCCGGGAGAAAAAATACGGAGGAAAACAACTCTCGGCGCTCTTTTAGAAAAAAGTAATTAAAATTATCACAAAATTATCACAGCTTATCGTGCGCAAATATCATCCCACCGCCATCAGCTTACAATTTCAATTTAAAACTAATACAAAGTGGAAATAGCGATAGACTGTAAGGGGTTAATTCAATCCAAAGGCTTATAGTAATTTAAAATGTAATAGAATAGAATAAAATACACGGTTAATACGTTATTGGAATCGTTATGGAATAAGCTAATTACATAATTACAAATTGGTACAGTTTTTTGGTTTATATTGTTAATTCGAAGGTGAAGGTAAGATGAGCGATTTTTTCCAGTCTCTTGAAAAAAAGTCGTGATAATTATTGAGGTGAACCACATTATGTTAATATCCAGTGTTGAAAGCGCTACGAGCGAACACCTACATAAATATATCGAGCAAAACCCGTCTCGTCTTGTTGGAAAAACATCTCATAATTTCGGCTGCCATATATTTCATACGTCAGCGGGCGCTATTGTGATCTCTTTAAGAGTTGAAATGCGTTACAAATTGCCGTCAACGAATCGCTGACATTCGTTCATTTGTCACGATGTGAAAATTTCTAGCGCAATCCGTATTTTTGTGTTCTAGTTTTGTTCTCATATGTAACTGCAACCGGTTTTCCAGTTGCCGTCCGAGATATGCGTGCGTGTCACTTTTTTATGGCGAACAGTGAACTAATTCAGCGTAGGAAAATTGTGTAGGAAATTTCGCTAAAATCGTGTAAATCATGAAAACCGTCCAGGTAACGAAACTGTTCTGTTGTTAAGAGGTCTGTTACATGTCTGTACAAACATTTATTTGCCAAATAAATGTCTGCATCGGCCGGGGATCGAACCAGGGACGGCTTGTTTGACAAGATCACTGACCAACGTGCCATAGAGTAACATTCACACATATTCAATATTTGTGATAGACTAGGTATGGTTTTGAAAAATGTGATTCATTATAATTTTTTACTATAAAATCACGGACATTTTTTAATTTTCGTTTACTTAGTTTTTGATAGAGAAAAAGGTCAAAATCTCGCCATTGAATGTGCTTGCGAGAAAATCGCCAAAAGTGACATTCCTCTTAAACATTCAGTCGTCACAACATAGAACATATTATTTTTGATTGGCCTGTGTACCTACTAGTTACTGATACCGAACTACAAATAAACAAACGCGAATGCATTGTAAAGTACACTAGGATACAATTCGAAAGCATAGCGGTTTGACTACATACCTACTGACGTCATTGTAAATTGCGGAGTGCTTTCAATGTTCCACTTTCACACACTAGTGAAACAAAATAAATGATGATTGCGATTCAGACGAAATATTGTTTTGAATGACGAGAGAATTTTATATACCTACATGTTATTTTGTATAAGCAACTGTTGTACTGTCGCAGATAAATATGGACCTGCGAAATCTTGTTTGTTTGTTTGTTTGATACGCGTTCACGGCTTAACCATACAACCGATCTTCATAGCGTTTGTTAGAGAGATAGTTTAAGTCACGGAGGAGGTAATGGGATACTTTTCATCACGAATACATGTACAGATTCCGTGGAAACGTAAATATCATTAATGCGGGTATTCTACAGCTAGTAGAATAATTGATATAAGCAGACCATCCATCCATCCATCCATTAGCCTTTAGAGGTCCACTGTTGGACACACTTCTCCCCTAATCGACGACATTCCGACGGTCCTGTGCCCTCTAAATCCGATTTCGTGCTGTTTTCTTCAAGTCGTCAGTCCACTTTGTCGAAGGGTGGCCTGAGCTCATTTTCCGAGTCGTGGTCTCCATTCGAAGTCAGAGATTATTGGTCCTTCGAACGACGAGGCCTACCCATTGCCACTTCAGCTTGCTAACTCAGCGAGCTATGTCGGTAACTTTTGTTCGTCTACGGATTGCATCAATGCGAATTCGGGCGCGTAGCGAAATACTGAGGATTGCTGTCTCCAAATCTCACTGAGTGACCTTGAGCTTACGAATGAGGCCGATAGTATAGGACCACGTCTCGGATCCATATGTCATCCCCATTGTCTAAGCCCTTCTGTTTTGTGTTTTTTTTTTAATGTATGTCATGGTGTCAAAGGGTGTACAACTAAGAATGTTTGTATTGTATTGTATTTCCATCGCTAGCAATACACACAGACACAGTAACGTAACTTGTAAGTCGTCTTAAAATCAACGAATAGAGAGCGCTAGGTATTTTTATATTGAAACTTATGCCTGTCTCAGATAAAGTTTGTAATTTAAATGTAAACTTATTTAGTTAATTAGCTGAGCAATCAAGGTGTCAACAACCTTGACGGCGTGGTTTTAATATCGCTCTTAGTGGATTAGCCAATGCGTCGCCGGCCCTGAAGGAGAGCTGTTTTTCCGCCTCTCTTGAAGAACCCGATAACATAGTCCACTGAGAAAACCTCAGATGGAAGCTCATCCCACACTTTACATGTGCGCGGCAAATAAAGATTGCGCGAACCGTTTCGTGAAGGAACCGCCACGCCCCGAGTTGGTGCGGATGAAACTGAAACGTTGTTAGAAAAGACTTCATTACACGCAAATCGAGCAAAACGATATCATGATGGAACAATGTACGTTATCTTTATGATTTATGTAACCGTATCTCACTGGCGTCTGATACAAATTGAATAAATTCAAATGAATGGCATTTGAAGCGACAACATTATTAATCGTCTATCGTTGACGAGTCCGTAGTGAGACATATCAGGAGAGCTGATCGGAGAGTTTTACATAAAATGCAAATTGAGACACAGATGGCGAGCGTATAAAAATTTGCATACTTGTCAGGGCATTTATTTATTTGCGGGATTACAGATACACAACAGATATTTATTGCAAAATAAAATAAAATAAAATTTTGGCTACATTTTCTTGATAAACCACGATATTTCATTCAATTCATTGTTTAACATCGGATGGAGTATTGTGGAACACTTTTATGTCGATACTTATTTTACTTATTATTAAATGGAATCGAAATTTATTTTCTTTATCTACCAATTCTATTAGTAATATAAGGTTACTTTTATACTAATTCTAGATTCCATAATTATTTAACAGAATCAAAATATATTTTGCGTTATGTAACAATTCTACCAGCTATGTAAGTAACTATGATATTATTCTAGTTTCCAAAATATAAATTGGAATCAAGATTTATTTTCATTGTCTGCTGATTCTATCAGAATTTGACTGACTAACAGGACTAACAGTCATTTCTTCCATTGTGCTTATTCTAGCGAATACTGACCAACTAACATTCCTATTTTTTTATATTTATTTCCGTCAATCCTTTGCTAAGAGTGAAGACCAAGCACAAAAGATATATTAGACAAGTATAAGGTAAAAGTTAAATCACAGCGACATAACTATACTAATAACATCTCATACTAACTGAACTAACAGTTTGTCACAGATGTCGTGGGCGGCAGCGGATGGGGGGAGCTCCATGCTCGTCATCTGTCATCATCATATTATTATAAAAAAAAAAAAAATTGTATAATTATACTCATTGCGTATTCATTTCCAACCTACACGAAACATACTACATTTTATTTACACACATCGACTTTTAATGAACGTCCAAATTACAAAGTTGGCACTTGGTAACATTGTGGCATCATCATTACCCGCCATAAGGCTGTCCCTCGGGACTTCGCGCGGTCATTTCGCGTTCGGCCTTGCAACCGCTCATTTTATATACATTTGGGTTATAAATATTTCACTGTTGTGATTAATGGCTTCAAGTAATTACTCAGAAATTTAAAATGATTCAAAATGAACGAAGATAAATTAAAATGAAATTAAAAAGTCACTTTAATGTATAAATGTATACAAGAGGCGGGCTTTCAGCATTATCTTCCAACCAAAAGTTTGGTAAAGTGGAACGGATGAAGGCAGTGATAGTAAAATTAAGACTGAAAAAAGTAAACGAAAAATGTATCTAAAAATGATACCATATAATTGAATATCACATTAAAATATGACCTGCAATTTTATTGTGCATACCCCAAACCAAGTATGCCAAACGAAGTACTATGTATGAAGGATCCAAAATTTATAATAAAATACCGAAGGATTTGAAAGAAGCAAATTCAATGTAAATTTTTAAGAAGCGACCTAATAAATTACGAACATTTAAGAAATATTTTAATTTTCATATACCTAGTTTTTGATAAAGAAAAAGGCGACAAAAATAATTATTAAATCAGGTATCCATCAGGTCATCTAAATTTAGGTATATAAATAATGCACACACAGGGCTGTCCTATGAACTACAGAAGCGTTTCAGACTGATTTGGCGACAATCATAAAATACATCAAATTATTATTGGCCAACATTTTTCAACTTTGAAGTCATTTCTGTTTCTGTATAATCTTCAAAGAGTCAATAAGGTAAAATTCCGACGAAATTTATTCCGATCTTCCCAATAAATTGGCACTTAACTTTTTCTCGTCTCTGTAAAAAGAAACACGTAATTAAATGGCACTTACCTACTTCGTCTATCAATGTTTTGTGAAACGTTAGAGGTGAATTCATTTTTCCTATTGTCAGTATTGTTTAAAGCATTAATCAGTTCGCTTTCCTCTTGCTTACACATTTTGACATTTTCAACGATTGTAAAACTTTACTTATTTATTTACGCTTTATGCTTTATGCTTTATGCTTCCATTACCACAATGCGGACTTAATGCCTGGTGCCATTCTCTACCAGTCAATCCTCGGCGATGATGAGGAGGTGCAGTAGGCGTTAAAAAAGTTAAAACTGAGACTAAATTTGAGCTGTTTTAAGCGCAGCCATTTGTCGCGCGCTAAGAATGACGTCACAAGACGCCAGAGTAGTAACCCAATGACTACACACACAAATTGAAATTATTTTATTTCATCATAAGGTAATTACATACACTTGAGAAACGTCACGACAGAAAAAAAACATAATACATTCATAGATATTATACTCTATTATAATACCGAGTTACACTCGAGTAGAGGAGATCCTCATCAACACTATATACTATAATATGACTCCGTGTTTGTCACGGGGGGGACTGAGCCACCCTTTCCCTGAGGGTCTCGGGGCGGGCGCTCAGTATACCGAGTTACACTCGAGTAGAGGAAATCCTCATCAACATTACCAGAATTATTTTAACACCAAGTAAACTGAAAACTGAGATTCGAATACAAATGAACGTGTAAGCGTTTTCCAGCGTAGTTTTTAATGACTTACTTTTCAGTTTACTGGGTGTTAGAAATTTAAAATTTCATTGGCGTCGCGCTTACTAAGTCGCCAAGGGACTGGACGCACACGTGGTACGTGACGGAAATGCACTATGCACTGGCAACAGCCACCGGAAAAATACATAGACGAGTACATATCGCTCAGAAGTGACCCACGACAAGTAGACAGAAAGGGGTGGAGCCTAAAAAGTGGACTGTACGCGTAATAAGTCAAGGTTTGACAGAGTCGCGACTACGTTGTCTGTGCTGTCATAACTTACAAACACTTACGACTACTTTAAACAAATAAGCCAAGTTTATTATGCTTTTCATCATAAGAACGTTGGAAACATATTTCACAAGAAAGTTTGTCCTTTATAACATGGTTTTTTATTTGAACACAGCACGTAGCACTTAGGCATAGGCTCAAATTGAGCTACGCATAATCACATTCTTCTGTTGACGTCATCTATGATTTACCAAATTGAAATTACAATGAGATGCGCCTGCTTTGTTGACACAGCGTAACATGATCTTATTCGTTCTAATGTGTTTTTGTACCGGACGAAATTACTATTATTTTTTGTGCGTTTTCCCAAAAATCTACTTATTTAGAGTTAAGCGTGCAATATGGTATATGGGTTCATATACCCATAGTACAGAATCCTGATAAAACTATACTGGTTAAATTTCTGTATAATGGCAAAAAAAAAATTATATAAAAATAAAATAAAACACTTCGCTTTAGCCTTTACATAATTATTATACGCTAAAACAATAATGGACTAAACAACCGTTCACTTTGTTCTAACTCGGGCCGAAAGTATCTCGACGGTTTTGATGGACAAGCGTTGAAAGGCTTTAACGACTTATCTGACGATAAAAGCTATCTTGCATAAAAAGTCATTCATCAAAAATGTCGAACAGCTATTATTCGTTTGACAGCTAATCTATTGCTGCCTTTGGCAGTGCAACGATCGACACTGTTTACAGCGAACCACCCATGTATATCGTCTACGCGGTCGAATTGGCAACAGCGTGTACAGTCGTGTTTACGAATGCTTTCACCGTAGCGATTCACTTGGTAACCGAATGGATTTTCAATTTGGATTATTGGCCCCGCCGGCTGGAAGTGGCCGTGCATTTTATTGTTATATGATAGCAAACGTGCATGCAGCTCCACCCATCCGCTGCCGCCCATGACATCTGTGACAAACCTTGAATAGGACCGTAAAAGGAACTGGAG
>DWLO01002173.1:0-13084 GCA_018245335.1 Dalla quadristriga | reverse complement strand
TAGGATGTTTGTTACTGTTAGTTGTTTGTTTTGACGTTCATTAATCGTACACACTTCAACGACGCCGACCGACGTCTCTAAAGTTTAAATATGCACGAAAAATCACATCATAGTCTCGTCTTCAGTTACACAATTAACCCCCCGTTCGAGGTTGGTCGTAGATGTCTATGGGCGGCAGTGGTCGATGCGACTGCATGCACGTTTGCGATTCTTATTGCATAAAAAATATATAAATTCTCTGTCCCTAGGTTGCTCTGTGCAAATTAATGTATGAGTTCGTAGCACGGAGGCGATGGCTTCCTTAGATCAGATTTTGCTTTCACGCCAAGATTTACGAAGGAGCGTCTTAAGATCGCGAACACGATTTTAAATACGTTCAGCGGTGGTATTTGTTCTTCATCATCAGTTCATCACATTTAGTGAGATATGATCAACTGATGATCTAACAATGACAAGGACTCAGACCATGGACAATGCTGGCCCAGTTCAGGCGATACTCCACTCGACCACGATGCATGACGTGGTAGCATATAATTAAGACTATATTTAGTTTGATTGTTATAAAGATTTAGATGATTGATTGTGTCTGTTCAATATCATACCAAAGTTATTTTCTGTTAAAAAAGTTGTAATAATTAAAGTACCTTTTTTTTAAAAAGAGTACCACGAGTTTCTTTCCTCCGGCTTTTTTGTCCCGGCCTACCCTAGATTAAATAGGTTAAGTGCGTATTTAAATATTTAACGCCGATGACTAAGATAGGTATTGACTATCGTGACATGGGATTGCCATAGGATTAGATACTGATTTCAAATCAGTAACTAATTTTAAAGTAATGTTATTTGATGTTATTAAGATATTACTTATTTTAATACTGTTTCATGACATTCGTCGAGTGTGCCGCCTGTACCTTATGGCGAAATAAATAATTTCATTTCATTTCATTTCATTTCAACCAACCTGAAATTTAACATAGACTTAGTACACGGGCCAATGGTTGGTAATAGGACTGTAATTATATTATACTTTAGCCCAGTTAGTATGGACCATATTGTGTATTGCATCTTAAATAACCAACTATCACAAGACAGTAGGTACAAGATTATTATATTCAACTTTACATTACGAAAATATGGCTGATTGAAAATATTAGTCTGTGGTCATAGCACAAAACATCGCACATGTAAATTATGGCTTATTTGATATAGCAAACGAGCATGCAGCTTCACCCATCAACTGCCGCCCATGACATGTGTGATAAACCTCGAAGAAGACCGTGTAAAGAAATGGGGATGTTTGTCCGGTTAGTATGAGATGTTAATAAGAATGTTAGTCGGACAGTATTCGTTAGTATAGGGACTATTGGAGAAAGGCCTGTTAGATACTGTAAGTCCTTTTTGTCAGGTTTAGTGATAGTTCATTTCGTTGGTTTTAGTAATAGCCCTGATCGAAGCTGGCCTTAGATGCGTTACTACCCTTGAGGATTAAGGTGGTCTCCACTTGTGTAAGTGTAGCCGCCAACCACACTTTTCAAACCCGGACGCAGTTGTTTAAAAAATAAATTATTACACGGCAGAAATAGGTGTGGTGGTGGTACCGCCCCGGGCGAACCGTTTGCAGCTTCTACCACCTTGTATAGAATAATGTTACTATTTCAGATGTATATAAAATGCGGGGCTATATCGTCTGCTATTCGAGTGGCGACTGAGGCGAGCGCTTGGAATCTCGTTTGGCGCGCCGGGTCTGCGTCCACGAAGCACGCATTGTACGCTGCGACGATCCTCGAAAACGCTGGACAAAACGAACAAGCCATTTCCTTGTATCAGAAATCTGGTTTGTGTTTCATACTTCGTTTAACTTTCCTGTCAATCTTAACCGATCGACAAAGCTTATAAACCTCGGGCGCGGTCGGAAGATGGATGGTAGACCACTAGCTGCAAAACATGAATATATTAGTTTAAACGCGCTCGGAGTTTACATTTGGAAATTATAAATATTGTTTTGAGTAAACCTTACGCTGTTAGTATAATACACAAAATATGCTAAATAGGGGTGTGGACTGTCGTGTCATTCAAGTGAATAAACAATTCTTAAAATACAAAAACTATTTATTGTAAACCCGGTCAGAATATACAAATTAAGAAATAACAGCACATGTATACAAAAGGCGGGCAAAAGTGAAAGTTTATTGAGATACGTTTTAGATACTTACCTTTTATTTTTAGTTAAGTATACAAAAACTATTAAATAAATAAATAAAAAACGTTTTATCTATTTGAAAATAAATCAAATCAAAATGTGATAACTCCATACAATTTATATGAGTATATATATGTATATATAAGTGGATATGGTCAACTGATTAAACTTTAATTAAAAATCTTTGTCAGTAATATTGGGAACATAAAACAGTCTTTCCAAACATATTCTATGAGCTCTTTTATAGGAATGATATCTAGTTATTAATGGCGCATGGTCTCCACATATCATTTACAGGCAAACCGCACATGGCGCTGAAGCTGGCGTTGAGTACCCGCGATACAAACGCAGTGTTGGCGGCGGTGGGGTCGCTGGGGGAGCGCGTGGATCCCGACCTGGCGCAGTCGCTCGCGGTGCACCTCCGCAGAACCAACCACCACTCGCACGCCGCCGCCTTGCTTGCTACAGCTGGAAAGGTTAATATTGACATTTTTAGTAGAGGCCTTTTCTTAACTGGGTACGCAGACTCACATTGATTTGTCGGGATCACCCGACTAGTTTCGGTCCAATACGTGGGCCTTCTTCAGGAGCTAACGTGTGGCGCCGACGCCCATCGTGCACCGATCCCGGGCGATCCCGATAAATCAACATAAGTATAGCCGCGTACACACTTAAAATGAATAATGACACTCAGGAATCCTTTAGTAGTAAATTAGAGGCCTTGTCGATGGACTTTAGGCGGCCTAAAACTTGATCAGAACTCACAAAACTGGGGTAAGCTACTCCAACGCAGCGTTATGACGCGGCAGTGTTGTCTGTGTGGAGAAGCGGTCAGTTGATTTTGCCGCAGCTACCAAAGTAACCAACCAATCCATGTCGACCCGTGACGCACACCGCAGCGAATGAACGAGCACGAGTAGCACGACGCCGCGCTGTGCGAAGTACCCGCTCTCCGCTTTACCGCAACGCTGACTCATACGTTTGTTAGTAAATATTAGTAATCGTTCTATTCATAGCTGGAGCTTTTCGATATTCGCGTTATCTGCGTGGAATCGTACTGGTTATAATAATAATATGCTTCGTTACGAGTCTAAGCACAAATACAGAATTATGGTCCTAGCCACAGGTGCGTTTCTACCCCTGAGTAGCGGTGGTGGTTGCCTCCGATATAATATCTGTAACCGGCATCCACACCGCCGGGTAGTTTATTATAATTTGCCACTTCCCAGCAAATAAATGATGTAGGTATATGATTATTATGCTAACTTTGTTTCCAGTACGAAGAAGCGCTCGACATAGTGGAAGAGAGCACGGATCAGCTGACGGAGGAGCTGAGTGAGCGGCTGGCGGCGCCGGTGGGGACGAGCGGCAGGCCCGCGCTGTTGCGCCGCCTGGCCGACCTGCTCGGCGCGCGCGGGCTCTACCACCAGGCCGCCAAGCGCCTGGCGCACGCTGGCGACAAGGTGAGGACTTAGTGGCAGACAATTCTGACACGTCGTCGAGCGCTGCCGGCCCTGGCGGGCACGACATAGTACAAGGGGCGGCTGAAAAGTGTTGACCCTAGAGTATTTAGAATGTGGATAGAAATGTATTACAAAAAATGTCGTTCTATATAGTCCTCCTCTATTTCAATATATACAAATTCATACTCATTCAATGCACTTTTCATAATGGGCTTTTAACCCAGTATAGAAATATTCGCCGTTTTTTTCTTCAAAATGCTCGTTTACTGCTGACTTCATTTCTTCATCACCCGAAAAAGATTTTCGGTGTCGGAGGTCCTTTTATAATTTGAAAAAAGAAATAATCACTGGGGGCCAGGTCTGGACTGTAAGGTGGGTGTTTGGTTTCTTCAAATCCTGTCTCAGCAAGGGTACGTCTTGCAACTCGCGCAGTGTGCACACCAAATTAATTCGTCGGTCGTCTAGAAAAAGATTTGACTTTTTCATTATTTTTTCCGGTAACGCCAGTGTTTGGCCTGGGATCATTTTCCAGCGAGTTCCTACCATGCTTGAACTCTCGGCTCCAACGTTTTATGGTGGCAAAAAAAGGTCAAGACTCTTCATAAACCGCAGACATCTCTTCAAATATTTCCGTCGGCGTTACGTTCTCCTTTATGAAATTTTTTATGACAGTTTGCTACTCCAATTTCATACAATTCAGCGATGACTCAGAAATGGTGATGCTTGCAATTTAATAACTAAAAGCGTAATGATGCTAATCGTGGTTTCTTCTCGCGCATACTAGGAGGCGTGGGGAATTGGTATTTTGGGGCTTTTGACCCCCTGGCCGAGGTGATCCTCGCAACCCGTTAAAACGGGGTGGTCCTTGGGTAGGAGCCCTTGAGGGTCCTTTGTGTGGTCGCTGGAGTGTTTAATTACCTCATGATGAAATGAAAAGAATTGATTGATTTAAGCAATTTTGTTTCGAATTGCCGCTCACATTTATATAGGAGGCGACCATCTCAGTCCCCACGAGAAGCAACGCAACTTTGAATGGAACAGATGGACTAACTAGAACCTTTACTTAGTCTTAGGACCTTAGAACTGTTAATTATAGAAAGTTCTAGGACTAACCAAGCCAGATTTAGGTTTTGCTTTAGCATATAAAAATATTTATGATGGTCTCAGGCGGGTGCGATGCGATGGCTGATGCGGTCGGGAGACGCGGACCGCATTGCGACGTTCGCGGCGGCCGCGCGTGACCGCACCGCCCAGCTGATGGCGGCCGACTACCTGCGGCGGCGTGCAGACTGGCGCGCGCGGCCTGACCTCACGAGACACATTCTGCACTTCTACACGCGCGCCAAGGCGCACGGCAAGCTCGCCGCGTTCTACGCAGAGTGCGCCAAGATGGAGGTGGAGGATTATGAGGTATAAGATCTATTGGTGGCGCTTCGTTTGCTAACTAGCTATATTATGAGTTTACTCTTTAAGCGCATTTCCGCAGTCAAACACTGTCAAATATCTCGGCATGACCCTTGACGTGACGCTACGCTGGAAAGTCAACGTTAAGAAAAAACGGGAGGAGCTAGAGCTAAAATATCAAAAGATGCAATGGTTATTGGGGGAGACATTCCGCGCTATCAATACCAAACAAAATGTTGCTGTAGAAGCAGATTTTAATGCCAGTATGGACATATGGTATTCAGCTTCGGGGCTGTACCAAACAGCAACGTCCTTATCATACAGCGGTTCCAAAACGAAGTACTGAGGAGTTTTGCAAACGCACATCGGGACCTAAAGTTAGACTTCGTCAAAAATGCTATTGAAAAAATACGCTGAAGCCCATCAACACAGGCTTAATCATTACGTGAATGTAGAGGCCAGCCAGCTCCTCGACACTACGGACCTAGTAAGAAGAGTAATGAGAAAGAAACCTTTTGATTTACTGATTTAACTAGTGTTGTTAGTAATAGTGCATAAGTGACTTAAAGAACACAAGAACAATGTGTGTCTTTACCTTAATATAGCAAGAACTAAAAAGTGCCGTGTCAGTGAACATTACACTTTATTGTGATGATTAAGTGTTAACGTTACATTACTTATTAGTCTTCGTTAAGCAAAATTACTATGTGGAGACGCAATAACGTTGTTTTAGCAGTAACCGTTTTAGCATTGGAAGCTATGGATACTATTAGATTTAGTTTTATGCACAGTATGCTAGTGGCGCTACTCTGCTTCCATACAAAAATGTGTGTCCTTCATAAACGCTATCGCTAGCGTTCGCTTAAATAATAAACTCATAATAGCCCTACTGTTACCGGTATAACTCGCCGCATTTCTACACGTGGGAACATACGATGGATATGGTGGATATTTACTATTTTTACTATTTTTCTTTTCTAATTATTCCTTTGATTTTGCAGAACTATGAGAAGGCGTTCGAAGCACTTAAAGAGGCAACACGTTGCTTAGCAAAATCAAGTGATCCTGACATAGGTAATCTTTTCATTTCAACAACTAAATGAATTTTCGACTTGACTACTTTGCCTGCGGCGCAGCCCGCGTATAATTTGTTTGTATTCCTCGTACAAAATTTTATATAAATGTCCTATTTGTATAATAGTTTATTTAGATTTTTAGATCGCATACCAACTTTTATACTAATAGGACTGTCAAAGTTAAAAAAAAGAAGCCCTTTTCATAGTTAAAACTTCATAAGAATCCGTTCAGTAGTTTTTGCGTGATTGAGTAACAAACATCCAGTCTTACAAACTTTCGCATTTAAAATATGAGTAGGATACCACCCGGGAAACAATTGAGTAACATGTGTTTCATTTCAGGAACACAAACTATTGCACTTCAGGAGCAGAGTGCCTTTGTAAAACGATTCATAGACGTGAAGAAAATGTTAGAAGCTGGCGAAATTAATACAGGTATACAAAGAAATATGTCGTTTGCGGCCATAATCGGTTTAACGATGATACCACCCCAGGCGAACCGTTTACATGTTCTTCCAACTTATTCGTCTTTAATGATTTGCAGGAGTGACTAGTGGCCAGCAATTACTGCGGAATGTTAGCGGTCGGTCAGGGCTCATCTCAGAGGATAGAATACTGAAGTTACTTGTGCACTATGCAACTGCTCACCCAGAATTCGAGCGTAAGTATGGTTTGGTACTTTATTGCAGTTCACCGAATCTGACGGCTTTGTCAATCGCCGTTAATTAATTTGCAATTGCTTCGATGCTGGTCATTAAGACCCTACCTTTCCGGTAATTTCCAAGAAGAACTACCAATTACCAAGAAAGTGTAGCACAATATGTTACCGAGCTTTATACATATTTCGTCTTTTTGTAACCTAATATATTTTTCTTGTTTTCTTAGATCTACAACAAAAATTAAATGTCTTGACACTAGAATCAAAGGAAAACGCAAGCTCAACAGAATCTCCAGACCAGAGCATCGAAGAAGCTATATAGACATTACCTAAGCTCCTGTAGTAATTAATCCGTCCAATAGCTTAAAAATAAAAATCATAGATTCTAAATGATTATTGTTTATTTTCAAAAACAGTTTCATCACCTATTAGGTATAGATTGTAGCTACGTAATAATTTGCTCTATATTTCCATCATGCGTGCTTTCATAAAACATGGAAATAAAACATTAAAATAGTGACAATATAGTTTATACATTTAAGTAATTGATAACCACATTATTGGGACAACTTTAAACATGGAAGTTGTTCTAACGCATTTTCTTTTGTTTTATCAGGTAATTTCTAAATGCAACCTGTTTATCTTTGAATGATCGTTTGACTTTACCTCGTGCTTTATGTTTCACCATCTGGTATGATTTAGTCTTTCTCTTTTCCCTGTTTGTTTTTGAACAATTAGGATTTTTCCTCCTATCTTTATAACCAAATTTGGCTCTCTCTTCTCTGCCCTTGAGAACTGTTTCAAGTCTTGCATTTTTATCATGTTTTCTCTTTTTATGAATGTTTTCAATGTCAGATAGTTTTACAAGTTCTGAAGATTCATCTTCTTCCTCAACCACACTTCTGTTTCTTTTAACTCCGCTCACAGCCTTTTTTATTTGAGCTGCTTCTATGCGCTTGAAGTCTTCATCTGTAAAAATTTTGACCATTGCAGCATCACGCGCTATTTTAATTCTCTCTTCTTTTTCTTCTTTTGTTAGGTTACTCGATTTAGCCTTAAGTATCTTTCGCTCCTTAGGGACTTTACCGGAAATAATTGAATTTTGTTGGTTGTCTTCTTCATTATCATCTTTCTTATCATCATTTTCCTCATCAACTCCATCAACTTCGTTACTATCATCTTTACTGTCGTCATCATCCTGTTCATCCAAGCTTTCTGCCTCGCTGTCTTCATCACTATCGGATATATTGATTTCTGAATCAGATGAATCAACATCAACCCATTCATCATCAGAGTTATCATTTTTCTTCTTTTGTTTGTTTCCTTTTTTCTTACCGGTCTCAAGTGTCTTATCATCTTTATTTAGAAGAACCTCTGAGCCTGGAATATAATCCTTTATATCGATTTCACCGTATTTCTTTGGCTTTAGTTCCGAAGAAGCTTCTGTTGGTCTACCTCTATCTTTCTTGTGCAGAAGATTAGGCATAGATTGTCTATACAATTGGATGAGTGATCTTGCAGCCATCATAACTGACTTTTCTTTATATGTCTTGTATTGCACTAGATCTCGAAGAAGATCCTCATCTATAGCAAGGGGACATCTGGCTCCAATCTCTCTTACAGCATTTAGACCTACAGCCATTACATCAGTTGAATTTCTTTCTGTGATAAAGTTATTAGCAATTGCTTTCATAACTGGCTCAATAATCTCAGGTGGCACAAGTTCATGTGAAGCCTGTGCAGCAAATTGTAAAATTCGAGTGACCTCTCTCTGATGTGGCATCAACAATCGTGCAATGAAAGGATAGTAATTGAACAAGAAAAGATTATGTAAACCAATCAATCTTGATATAACATCTAATAACATTAATTTAACTTCAAATCTTTCATTTGATGATTCTAATTGTTTAAATAATTTTTCTGCAAATCCTTGTGGGTTATTAATCAAATGTAAAGCTGAAAAATTAAAGAGTGGTGCCTTTTCCTTCTTCTTTTTATTTTTCTTAGCTATCTTCTTCACTTTCTCAACCATCTTTTCTCTCTTTCTAGTCTTCTTATTAAATTTGTTAGATATCATTGTATCTCTTGGGTCAACATCATCTTCACTGTCAGAATTCTCAGCCTTTTCCTCTTCCTCCCTACTCAGGAAAAATTTTAGGGACGCTACCATTACCTTAGTTATTTTAGTAAAACATCCAACATCGGCTATTATATTAACAGTTTTAGGGTCGTTCCAAATGTTTTTGTGATACAATTCTATCAAAATGTCTATAGCTAATTTTGCTGTTTTTGTATTAGAATCACGTAGCATAGAAAATATAAAATTTTGTAATGTTGAATTTAATTTCATATCCTTGTGCTTCATATTCATGTTTTTTATATCTGTTATAATGTGTGTCTTTAAATATTCCCTTAGATTCTTGTCCTGGCATTTTATCAGTGAGAAAAATAGTTCCAGTAAATCGAATGCTGTTATAAAGTTTTTGTTTCTCAATAGAATCAAACATTTGCAAAGAGAAAGCCTCATTTCATTATGTAATGTTGAATGATGCGTTTTTAAAACATCCACAATTTTTTGAGGAAATGACTTCATTTCCGTTTGATAACACTGTGTAACTTGAGCCAAAAACATAGCTTGTTCGTCCAATTTTTTATTATACTGCGTAGGATTTAAGTTGAAAATTTCAAGCGTTGTTTCAAAATGAGCGAGTTGTTGCCGAAATTCATCTTTATATGAATCTGGATCCCTCTTAATCAAGTTCTGTAACTGTGTTAGGTTATTAGGCAACTGATTATTATGCCGCACCATTTTGATTAAAAGTACACAATCCAAATACTAATTAATTTCATTCGCCACAAACAAAACATGCGTTAACACTTGTAAAATATAACCTTAAATATTGATATCACAGATTATTAGAACACATCCAATAACCATATGTTAATATGTCACGATTATATTGCCATCCCAATCAAACGAAAAGTATTTTTTATACAGTTTCGTTTTGGACAGTTACTGTTGGCTATACTGGCCTATATAGCGTCACTGAATAGGGTAAGAAAGTGTTTGACTGTGCATAGGCGACAGTGGATTTGAGTGGATCGTACGACGGCATAGCGTTTGCTATTCTGACCACAAAAAAAACCGTAGCTAGACAATCATAGTCTATGATTCAGATGACATTTTATGTCATTGTCTTGTCAGTCAATCAATTCCGGTTTGTCAACTGTCATGTTAATTCTCAAAAATTACGCCCGAAAATAAATTACAAAGAAAAACATCATATTTCTCTTTTTGCCTACCAACCTCTTTGTGCTTTTGTAATTTTTTTTTCGTAATGATAAAGTAGAGGGAAAACTGAAATCATATTATACTCAATAATTATACTTCCACTAGGCATAATTAAATAAACTACGATGTTGAAACCAAAAGCATTGACTCAAGTCTTAAGTCAAGCGAACACAGGAGGAGTCGAAAATACATTGTAACTTTATTTTGTATTGTAAGAAAATTGAGTATGAGGAATACTGGTTATCAATATAAATGTTTTTGTTTTTGTTTCTAGGTTGTTAAATCACCAAGGAGCACTTCTGGCTTACTCAGGGTACAATGATAAAGACGCAAGAGTAACAGCAGCTATTGCAAGCAATGTATGGTCGGCCTACGAGAAGCACGGAAGAAACGTCTTCAAAGAAGACAAGTTACATTTGATATTGGTTGATTGTCAAAATGGAAAAATTGCTGTTACTCAAGTTGCTAATCTACTGTTATGCCTTTATGCGAAGGAAACAGTAGGCTTTGGTATTTTAAAGGAAAAAATTAACGCAATAGCTCAATATTTAGAAGGCCCTCTAAAACAAGTAGCCAGTTCATAATACAAACATTTCGGGGTAGATCACATAAGTCATCAACCAACATATTTCTTTGTTCTGCCAATACTAATTTGCGGAATATAAAAGTTTGTATTGCCTTAAACATTTTTTTACAAATTAAGCTTGTCTTTGAAACTTAACATTTCTTGGTTCTTGAAACTTGATTCAGATCATAAGCTGTTGACTGAATGACTGAAAGTGCTAGACTGTCTTTGATCCATATTCAATTTAGCTTATTATAAATAATAAGATATAAATACGAATTTGTAACTTTTTGTAAATACTCCCAAGTGCAACTACAAACCCACTAATGTCAAAATGAAAAAATAGTAGTTAATATACTTATCTCTACTTTTAATTTAATTTGTAGGTGTAATGTTTCATACTAATATATTAAATTATACTATAAAGCAGTACACAGTCTACAAACACTAACAAACTGCAGTCTAAAAAAATAAATTGTTGAAATTTCTTAAAATTTCATTATTAGTGCAAGGCAGTTCTTCTTTAACAACGAAGGCGCCAGCACGTGTGCGTTTACGGTGAGAAATCTGGAAGATCAAACCATCCACTTGATCCAGACCAAAGTTTGCGAGTTAAGACTTTTAAGAACCGATTATTTTCCGGGTGTCTCCGCTCCACGGCTGATTAGTACCCGTAGTACTATTAAAATCTGTGGTTTTTCAAAGGAACAATTTTGGTAGGTGTCAGAATGGCATTGAGTACGCAATACCTCGAAAGATGACCGTGGGCGTCGACTTGACGTGACACGATTCTTTTGCGACGGCTTTGTAATGAACACTTCATTCACTTTAAACGATTTTTCTTAATCAACAGATGAATTTTGGAGAATCTTAATATATAAGTCGTTTTGAGTAGGTACCTACTTGTTGTTTTGTTACAAAAGCTCCATTACAACTAAAATTGTGCCTTCATTTTTAATACCATTATCAAACACAAGGCAATTGTTAATTAAAATGTACCTTTACTGAGATGTGACAGCATAAAGCAAAATACAGCGTACTGTTTTCTGTGTTGGACTTGTAAATCAACGAATAAATAATCTAATAAACGTAATGGTAAATCGCGTAGGAGCAGGGGATGTTCTCTATCTGCCTCGGAGCACAGGAAAATATGCACAAACATAGAATACACCTCCACCATACAACACTACCAAAACCTCTTATCATCCATGATCTTATAAGCTACGATAATGACGTCAAATTGAGGCGTTGGATTGAAACTGACGCGATGATGTTATCAACCCTGGAAAACCGGAGTTCTGCCCAATAGCAGCGAGCTCGCCGTGGGCGTCACCTTGACACGACCTCAGCGGACGATGGTGTTATCTCAAAAATTAATTTAAAATCCTCACCGAACATGGTCTTTAATGCTTTTGTTTTCTTCGTTTATAATTGACGGCGCACACCGTTCCGAGGTTCTTGACTGGCGAGGAATGTTGTTCCATGTTATATACGTTTATGATAAACCTTTGTTTTCGATGCGTCTGTAAATCGTCTTGCTGTGTCATTGTTCTTTGGAACGCTTGCTCTTCGAATCGTTGGAATTCCCTAACCTCTGACTTATCATCCCATTTGCCTCTGTAAATATTGTTGTTCATCTGAAGTAACATTCTAGCAGTCCATCTCTTAAGGTGCTTACCGAGCCCATGTACCAGATTCCTTGTATTGGACAGCACTCACTTGAGGCGTCTCAAGTGCCAGTCCCATAGCGACTACATCTCCTACAGACCGTAACTCAAGGTCTAAATTCCACCAGCAAAGCCTTGATGAGCAAACCGTACAAAATTTTACCGCTGAATCCAAAGCACAAGATCCCTGATATCGAACCATTTGTAACCTAACAGTAAGCAACTAATAGACCAATTTGAGGTCGCAGCACACTCCGCAAGATACAATTTGTAGGGCACTACCCTCTACGAACATACACGGCTACACACGCATACATATCAACCGACAGTCTACACATTTACTGTGCATGATTTCTATGAACTCCTGATTGGTAGTCACGGCGAAGTGGGCCTTGATAACTCACAATAGACACCGCTTTCCTTTGAAAGTGATAGTACATCATTGATAAGAACAGAAAATTATTATTGGCCTGGTTTCCTAAGTGATTTATACGCGCTACTGTATATTGAATAGAGCCGATTAGAATATTGAAAAACGTTTGTACAGGGGACTTGAACCAGTGTTTGTTCCCATTTGATTTGTTTCTGTTATCGGCTATTTAGTACAAAGAAATGTTTAGAAACAACTAATAGTTTTCAAAGCGTGGGTTTGACGACTCGGTGGCGCGTTGGTCAGTGACCCTGCCTGACGAGCCGTGGGTCCTGGGTTCGATCCCCGGCCGGGGCAAACATTTATTTGGCAGATAAATGTTTGTACTCGGG
>DWLO01002172.1:0-13086 GCA_018245335.1 Dalla quadristriga | reverse complement strand
ACTGGTCAGTAACTGGTACCCAGGAGAAGGAAACAGAAAGAAAGGAGCCGTCCTCTAGATTAAACGATAGGGAGACGAAAATGCTACATTTGCTGGGATAACATGGATGATAAAGGCAAGGCATAGAGAAGAGTGGAAGAGGTCGGAGAGGCCTTTGTTTGGCAAAGGGGCACACAGATTAAGAAGCATAAACATAAATAAAGGAACATAGATATAGCACTTAAATCCGAGAGACTTAAAGTAAATAAAAATAAAATAATCTAAGCAACATGATTTTTGTCTAAAATAATATGTGGCTTCCAGAGAGTAACTCAGGCATTTACCCTCGGAGCCACAGTCATTGTCTCGTGACACATAAATATACACCAAGCTTTGTTAATCAGGGTATTGGGTATTGTTACCAACTAGCCACTGGGGAGGTTTAATCTTAAAAATAGTCTTGAAAATAGTGAAGCATTCATGGTCGAGCGGCGTATTTGATAACAACTTCTTGGAGAACATTGGGCAGCCTGAAAGAACTTTCTACTCGGGTTGGGCATTAAACCCTCCACTAATCCACTGGAGCAGCGCGGTGGAGTATTCTCCTGGCCTCCTCAGTTGTAAGGAGAGACCCGTGCCCTGCAGTAGGTCACTATGGGTTGCAGATTCTTAAAAATAGTACTTACTTTTGAGAAGGTTATCAAGTAGTGAGTAAAGGTCCTTCTCAGATTTGAGGTATTCGTCGTCTTCGTTGATGGGCCAGTCACAGGACAGGTTGTACTCTATTAAGTCTACCTTATGGCCCGTATCCTCCGGAATGGTGACCAACCTGAAACAACAACCTTAATGACATCAATGTTGCCAAAGTCAATACAACAGCCTCCAAAGGAACCGTATGTAGGACTCGCAAAGGACTACAATGCATTATATTATGTTGCAAAATCAGTTTTAAATTGATTGTAGTAATTTCTAAGAAAATCTTATTTATTATAACAGATTTTTGATAAACTTTAATGATGTCTATTAATAACTACTAAGTTAATGAACTCTAGCTGTAACCCGTGGCTTTGTCCGCATTAAATTTATGACCAATATTCAGGTTTAAAAGTAAAGGTTTAAAAATTCAGGTTTATCCTATGACCATCTCCTTGACTCAAGTTATTGGTTGTATTGATAAGCTATGAAGGTGTATCAAACAAACAATTTTATTACTATATTTATAATACTAGTAAGGGAGTGTCACTTTAGTTCACTTTTAGGGATTTGTTCATCAATCCTAAAAATTTAAAACTAAGTTTTGAGGAAAAATTAAGATTAATATTAAAATCAGTGTGATGCAGAAACTCGAATGGATATTTTTATTAGTGTATGAAAAAACCAAACTAGTGTACCTATGTTCATCATCATCACAGAACTCTCCAGCTGGGCAAACATATTTTACGTAAAAATATGGTACCCATGCTAAATGTGTAACTATGAAAATGCGATTTCAGCATTACCAATTTAAGGTTTACTCACGGATATTGTTTGTATATCAGATTAACCATTTTAAAATTGAAAGTTGACATTTCATCCGTTTAAGTTTGTGGACGAGATTGATAGCAAAATAAACAACAATGTTAACGATTCATCTTATTCATGATTTCGGCGAAGCAAGATGGTACATAATAGCTCTCTTCTAGAATAGAACCACTGTTATACATTTTAAATCCACCGGTTTTTTAAATACGAAATGTAAACAGGTGTGAACATGAATACGAAATACGAGGACATGTGTCCTCGCATGTACACAAAAACAGTATCATTAAATCTAAGTAAAACTAATAGAATAATGATTATTGGATGAACTGGGCACTTACCATGTCTGATCATCGGAAAAATGTAACGATTCCACGTCGATCAGATCAGAATCGTTCATATCTTTGTTTATATTTTGATCAACCTGATTCATAATACCAGTAATGTCGACACATCAATTTGGCACTTATCACAAAACACACATAAATTTTACACAACCACTACATTAACTAAAGCAATAACTGTAAATATAATAAAGAAAAACGTAATAAATAATATGAACCAACACGAATTGTCCCAGACAAGTTTAGCTTGGAATTTGACATATCTCTTTGAGTGCCAAAAAGTGACGAAACAACGGTATATTCCATAGACTATAGAATTTTGCTTGTTTCTCAACGGCGTGAACTAGCAATGGAAAAATGTCAACCTAGAGAACCATCAACCAACTGAAATAAAGTATTATATTTTCATTTTTAAATCATATAACTTTACTTGTAGTATTTTATTTTATCTTAATATAAAGTTGTTATATCTTAATTTTGATTTTTAACACTCAATGGTGCTTAGTACATTGCACTTCCTGGCCATACTGTAAACGTCAACGTCTTTAGTATTGTCTAGTCTATGTAATTTGTCTCTTTTTGTCTACGAACACGACGTGAGCACGTTGTTTTTCCGTAATTTTAGTGAAAAACTATAAAAATGTCATCCCATCTGAACTGGATGATTATCCGCAACAACAACGCATTCTTAGTGAAGAAACGCAACATCAAGAAGCCCTTCAGTAAAGAGCCCAACAATGTGACTAACCTCAACTCGTTCAAATTCAATGGATTGATTCACAAGAAAGCTGTCGGCGTGGTCGAGAACCCTACAAAATCTGGCTTCACAGTTGTGTACAAGAAAGCTAAGGCGACCAACAAGCCCGCGAAGAATTTGGTAAGGCGTCAGTTCAAAGCTGGAGCGAGACGGTCCTTATTCAAAGTGAAGAGGCTTTTGAAAGCTAACCACTACAGGACAGACTTGTCAAAGGCCACACTTCGTCGCGCATCGGCCATCCTGCGTTCTCAGAGGCCCATCAAGGCGAAGAAACCCAAAGCGGCGGCCGCCAAAACTGAATAAATCTTGTATGTAAGCAAATAAATAAAAAAAATATAAAACTAACATCTTTTATTTTTCAGATATAAAATTCAGTATTCCTCTTACTTATTGAATGTATAATAGATAATTTATGTAGAAATACCTCACACTATAGTTAATGTTATGAATAACTCCAACCTAAATCAACATACCTCTGAAGTGCCAGAGAGCATATCTACACTAGACGATTTTATATTGTGTCTACGATTCTAGCATTATTAGATTCAAGAGCATTTATCAGTTTGGTATCCCTCTCGGTTACACATTCTAACATTGTCAATAATTATAGTAAAACTATACCTTTGAAAAATTACTAAACCAATTCGGAATGTTTCTCACCATGTTGTTCTATCTAAATTTAGGTATATGAAAATAAATTATATCTAAAATGCCCATAATTTTTTGTGAAGTAATTGAATCACATTTTTTATAAAATATAGATACCTATTACGATAATTGAGAATGTTCAAATGTACAAGTGAAACCGCTAAACACTCTTTAACTGTGTATTGTACTGACATCATATTAAATATATTCCTATTTCTGCTGAATAATAATACTAGTCCACTAGTCCATATCCAGCTTTTGTCCTAAGGGGGGCAAATCAGGAATTTCTTAGCCTAGGGGGGCCTGTAATTTCGTGAAGGTAACATTAACAAATCATTTTTCCCTTGGCAGTTATGCCAATGCCACAGTCATTATCACTTGCTAGTTTTCCTTTGGAAGGCTAACATAGTTTGAACAAATTCTAATGATGAATTGATGAAGACTTATAAATTGCATTACACTGTTTACTAAGTGAGATCATGGACTTTGAATAGAAATATTTTAAATGAATACTACGTTTTAGTCATTCAATCATTTTTATTTATTTTCAATGTTTTATAACAATCATTATGAGGGACATTGGAATATAAAATTATGTCATTTCAAATGTAACTTAAAAATACATAGAAATAAAATAGGTACTTTTTCTTGTCACTGGATTGTTGTCATGATTTCATATATAACTAAGTACAACCTAGCATAATCATAACTCAAAAGTCCAATGTAGATAATAAATATTATAATATAATGGCTTTATTTCACTTATAATAAGGTCGAACCTGACAATTATTCACTGGTTGTCTTGCTAAGATAAATTAAAATGTATTTAATTCCAAGTCGAATTATACAGTTGATAGAGAGCACCAA
The DNA here is from genome assembly GCA_018245335.1 of Dalla quadristriga. NCBI lineage: Eukaryota > Metazoa > Arthropoda > Insecta > Lepidoptera > Hesperiidae > Dalla > Dalla quadristriga. The sequence continues at coordinate 8,973 of DWLO01002172.1, read as the reverse complement.
AGAGATACTGACTATGTTCCTATAACCCAGCATAAACTCTAGTAAGCTGTGAACCAGAGGACTGAGCAAGTTTATACTAAGGGCCTATGCTACAACTTGGGCGGGAGCTCGTTCCGGGCGTCCATCGCCTCATGCAGTCGCCGCTATATTGGCCTGGAGCACGCGCCCGCGCCTATGGGGTATATGCATGTTTATTTTTAAATATGCAATCACTGTTTACATCCATGCCATACATAGAGGCAAAGCTGCCAGCGTTCTGGGCACTATGCCACATGGAGGATTTTCGGATGACATATTTCGTATATAATATTTTAATTATCAAATAATATTAGTTTTCTTTTCTTTTATATACTTTTAGTGTCAAATTTATTGCTAAATATAAATAAAGACTATTACATAACTGAATAATTTTGGAAATGTTTAAAAAAAATGCAGTCATCTAAAATTGTTAATTAAAAATTATTTAATACTGAGAATACATTTGAGCTTAAAAACGCCGCCATTTTTCGCGCCCTTAGAATGACGTCACAAGACAACATAATCGTAACCCAAAGACTACACACACTTCTACACCTTGACACGGGCGTTGACGTCACGTTTCATTCTACACATCGCGTTGCGTTGCGCAATTTTAAATTTCGATCCTATTTTGCACATTTTGTTTACTAATTATTGCCATTAAAAAGGAACTAAATAAGAAAAAATTGGCTTAGATCTGAACGATAAATATTCGAAAAAAAAGTATTTGCACCAAATACGTATATACCCTATTAGCGCTGCTCATACTATTTTTCAATACGGACACGCGAGCGTGCACCCGCGCGAGGTTTAGCGTAGGCCCTAAAGGTAGATTAAAATTGACCAATAAAATCAGTCCATTTGAACAATTCACAGATTATATAGTAAACACCCCAGTACCACTACACCAATGGCAACTATGAGCTATAATAAGCCCTTATTAGCAACAATATAATGGGCTTCGAATGGTTGAGAGAGAATGGGATGCGTTATTTGCTTATGCCTGAAAATTATATAGTAAAAAAGTTATATAATCGATTGATGATTGGACAATGAACAAAAAGACCAATCTTATTGATTAACTTTTTCTAGTTTTCCTTGCACATTTCTAGTCGACAACAAGCTCTAAGGATAACTGGAATAGCATTAAGCTCGACTTCATATTTCCCATCATGTAATTAAGTTATTTCCATTTGATTATCATTGACGTTACTAATTTAACTACATAACATGCTTAAGTAGAGATCTGATGAGAAGTTGTAGTTTTTGCCATTCCTATGGACTAAATAAATCTATTGGACAAGGTCTGGACAAGAGCATACAATCTACAAGGTTAACTAACTGTAGTATATTTTGAATATTTATATATCTGTCCTCTATTTACATGTTTCCAATATTATAGAAGATACAAATACATTGTTATCATCTAGGCTTTGTACACACTTGTGATATACACGTGGTCAAAGCCCCTACAATCAATAATTAAGTAAACATCCTAAGTTCTATATACATCAATATTAGTTTGATAGAATCAAAGTTTGACTGGTTTATATGAAAAGACACTCATTACATTTGATGTAAAATATAAGACATACCAGATTTTGCTTTTGTGCAGGGTTGGCTAAACAGCCATGAAATATGTGCTCAAGACATTACAATACAATATATTTTTCATTGCATAGAAAAAAGTGATGAAAATTTGAATATATTTACAATAAAACATACTTAACACTAGTGGCATTAAAGGTGTAAACTGAATAGTTACAATATTCAAAAAATCCAAAATTACTATCAGTGTGAGAAGTGCGCAGTGATATACAATGGATTTAATAAATTCGGAATTACACAGTACTATATAATTATGTGCTCTATAACAGTAACCTAGTGACATTTTATTCTACAGAGGCTCTGTAGGGTTGTTTTCATTTCACATTTTTTCATTTGACACCATTAAGCCTCCAAAAGTATATGTATGTAAAACCAAAATCAAACAAAGACATGACACATCTCAGATTTAACTCTCATGTTAACTTTCGTGTCGCATGGATTGCGATGAGACGTTTTATAAAAGTAAAGGTTACTGCATTTCGATGGCACTCAAATCTATTGGCCCATGACCAGCATTCATGCTACCACTGGTTGTGCCACGTCTTAGGGTCGATTCACACGTGGCGGTTACCCGCATTGCGCGCCAGTCCAACCAGATTCGTCCGTTGGAAGCTTGAACTGGCGATTACCCGAATAAGAACTATCAAAGCAGCTTAATTAAACCAGAAAATAAATTCCTCATAATCCGCGGGTGTTCCATACACCGCGAGAGCGATTCGACAAAATGTACACAATTTATTGAGTCCTTAAGAAAAGTAATCTTCTAGCACAGCCTACTAACCATACAGTCGAACCTGTATACGTTTCGCCCGAGGCTGTACCCCCTAAATTCAGGAATTCTTTAAAGGGTAATTTCTAGGGGTCCCTTAAAACTTAGTACCGAGCCTTAATTATGTTTAAGGGTTGGTTTTTAGGCGATAAAGGGATCCCTTAAAAACCAACCCAGAAACATACTCAGGGGTCGGTATCAAGTTTTAATAGAGCACTATGTAGAAGTCACTAACAAATGAGATCCATTTTCAAATGAAAAATGCCGGACATGATTTTTTTCAATAAAATACCTCCGTTAACCCTCCGTGCATGGTCGGCATTTACGCAAATATCAAAGGCGCTGATGCACTGTATACTTTGTAGACTGTGCTTTTACTTAGCATTTTAACGACACTAATATCGAGATGTTCTTAGATTAATTATGATGTCACTGTTTGGTTTAAGTATTTATTATGGTGATAGTGAAAATGACAAGACTAGGCATTACTTCAATTGTGACTGGACAATATAAAGACTTTTACAAAAAGCTTTAGGTATAAAATACATAGTATTGAAAATAAAAGGCACAAACATTTAACCTATTTAAAAGGCACAATACACAAAAATTCATATTTTAATACACATTATAATTATTTACATCTAACACATTCATGATATTACACAGAAAATATAAAATTTCGAAACACGAGGTTAATTTTATATAACATTTTCTGTCTGAAAGAGGTGAGATTACATTTTGGTATTGTTTTATACTTTTATTTGATTTTAATTGATTGTATTATTTTACGCGTGTTAACTAGGGATTTCGATTTTCACTCTTTACAAATAACAACAGACCAGCTGGAAGGGAGCAAGCGTACATACTTACTTACATACATACTTACACCGAGAAATTTATATTTTAACACATCGTCTGTTAAATAGAAAAGTGCCATAATCAAAATTTTTTGAAAAATAAAAATAGCTTCAGCTATTAATATAACATAATACTATAAATATAATACAGCTATTAAATAGCTAACGAGAGTCTAATATCAACGGTTTATTAAGTGGATGAAAGACATTTCTAAAATTTTACATCAAAGTCTAATGTCGCAAGCGTCATTTCTCGACTTTAAGGTTATTCGAATTTTTTATAAATTAAATAAGAAATTAAAAAAATAAAATAAGTTAAAAAAAAAGGGAGCGAAACATAAAAAAACATCTTTTCTATTTAACCGACGACATGTTGAAGCTATAAATTCCTTTTAAATGAAATCCCATATACACAACTTTAAAATTAATATTTCCTTTCAAAACCTCAATTCCATAGTTCAGATGACAAGTCCTCGTGCAGTAACGAAATGTGTAGGCTCGAACCACATGGGATAATTTGCGGACCGAACACAGATATTAACATTTGTTTATAAAAGAATACAGATAATGCCATTGCTGTCAAGATATTATAAACTTATTACAAACATGGCCAACACTGAAGCTCTTACGAGGTAGACCAAGTGAACTGGTCGAATAATGTTTTTCTTTTTAGTGCAGATCTAATTAACGTCATACTCAAATATGATTTAAGATTGTATTTCACATTTATTATGTATCTTGGAAGGAAAATTATTAAGTGCTAGATTATTGCCAATGTTTTCCAATGCGCATAAGGACTCGTTAAAGTTATTATACAATCATATAAAAGTTGCGATCGGTCCGCTAAACAGTTCATATAGTTCGAGCCTTAGACAATCTACTACTACTTAAACTACTTCTATGACAAGCTCATGACTAATAACAGTCGCTTTAAATTTCATTTTTATTTAATATACAATTCCATTTAGTTTTTATTTATCTATCTACGAGTTTACACACATATCCTACATAGGCACACATTTAGTTATAATAACTAATAACTTTAAAAAAAATAAGTGATCGAAGCAAATTTGAAAAGGCAGTGGTGGGTTTAAATGCGTCTTTATTGTCTTTTGGGGCGAAATTAAATAATTACAATGAAATTGCAAGGGTTGATAACTGATGGGGAGGATTGGTCCTTGAATGGAGACCACGACTCCGGAAACGGAGCACAGGTCGCCCCCGTCCAGGCGGGCTGACCACTTGGAGACGACAGCGGGAAATCGCTGGATCCATAGGGCACAGGACCGCGCCGATTGGCGTCGATTAGGTTAGGTCTAAGTCCAACAATGTTCCTTTAAAGTCTGAGCCTCGGTTAACGAGATACCATGATTTTACAATACGACAAACTATCCTGGACTAAATTAAAATCCTTCATGTGTCACACTTCAACATTGCGATGCAAATTCATTATAACTATTTTGTATTACAATATGCATAGATCTAATAATACTGACAGAGCTAGGTGCTAAACGTATTAAATTAGTTATTTATACAAGAAATTAACGCCGAAATATACATGTTATAATAATAATATACCTATATTATTGAGAGCAGCTCAGTTTATAATCTTTCTTTGATTTAAGACGCTGAGTGTTTTTAGTATGTGGTTCTGGTTCAATCCCCTAATTTTAAGAGCTCCAAAATTGTGCAGGAGTTTTAATTTAGGGAGAATTTGAAATCTTTTATTTCCTTGCCTTCTAGGTAACGAGTACTTAAGAAAAAGGCCAATAGTAACCTTATGCAATACTGTGATACCACCTTGGGTTTGAGCCGATCAATACAATAATATAAGAATAAGAATACTGTATATGAAATACTTAAGTGTATATTTTATGCAATTTACCTATCACAATAATTTATACAAATAAAACATTAAGGTACATAATCGAAATTTAAAAATTAATTTACAGTAAAATTAAGTATACATGATGACTAGTGATCAAAAAAAAAAGTCACACAGTAAAATAAAATAGCATAAATAATTTAACTTAGATGTTAACTTAATTGGAATGTGATTTACGTAATAATAATCATAGACGAAGAAACACAAAGTCCACATCTTAATATATACATTACAGTTAAATAAGTGTGGATCCATTGTACAATTTGGATACAACATACAATACATATTATTCTGCTTTCTAGGTGAAGTTGGTGGATAATTTAAATTCATTACTGACACACGTTACGGTATGAAGTGTCATCGGCGTGACACACACGTTACGGTATAAAGTATCATCAGCTAAAATAACAGTACAGCTATATATTTTAATGTTATACCATAAAGAATGTAGGTCTCCAGACCTTCTCATTATTTTTTATGGCTCTTTATTATTACGATAATGTTTTTAATTAATAATTAATAGTTAATTTGGAGTGTGCTACTATTTAATATGTGACACGACTTACCAAGAATTAAGCACCAAAGAAATATGTGCGTTTAATGTGCGTTTTAATTCGATTTTTAAATGAATGCCATATCTCACTGGGATAAAAGGTTGGGGTCCTTGTACGAAGAAAACCCCGTAGCTTTACACCGGGTTTGAGTTAACATCTAAATACATTAAGCGATTATGGAATATTTGGACACAGCTCAATTATAATATGGAAACAATTTCATCTTCTTTAAATATATTGCGAAAGAAAATTGTATATGACCTAAACTACACTCAATTCATTTATCAAATCATTGAAGACATTATTCATGACATGAATAATAAAGACATTGTCTCTAATATAATAATATATTTTGTTATTTGTTCTATTAATTTGTGATGTCTTTCTAGACTGGAAACTTTTATGTAATTAAGTACAGGCAATTTAAAATGCTGGTTTATTCAGTTGTGCTTAGCTCAATTGGATAGATATATCCCGCTGAAGGTGCAGAGTCCTCCAAGGTCGGATTGTGATATAGGGTCCATATGCCACGCATTCCTTAGGGTTCGAATGCACGTGACTGCAAAAGGTCGTACGCGGAGTCGGTGCCCTCACTGCACGGGACTTTTTACTAGTCTTCTACTGAAAGCTCTTGTACTAAAGTCCATTTTGCCAATGGATTTTAATGAAGAAAAATTATTAGTACCTTTTGACAGATTCAAAAGCAAAATGAACTTTAATACACAGTCACTAAAGCACAAAATCCGTAAGTCAAATGCAGTCAAGGTGACGTCGAACATTTGCAGTCCCGTGTGTACGAGCCCTTAGTATCTCGGCTTATAACTTAATACATTACTCCAACTGCTTAATGGCCAGTGGTACTTCAATTAGTGAGTGCACTGGAATGTTGTGTATAACAAACGATCCGAAAGTTAAACTCAGTCAAAGTTTGGTTAGTCAAAACGGGGCTTATCAATAGGGCATGTCGGTTGAGGTTGATCGAGCTAGTATAGAAACACCTTTATCTGCATTGACTCGGAAGCAGCATGCTCAAGACAATCCCAGTTGGAAGGAAACTGTGGCTCAGGAAGACATTATAAGCCATGACCTCAGGTCATATTTCATGCATATATCATAGGTGTTATGGTGACAGGCTTTGCAGAAACAACATTAACAAACTATAACCTGTTTTGCAGCACCAACTCACTAATTTATAAATGATTTGGTCACAATACTCTGCATTTCAAATGTGGGCTTTCAAGATTTCGGATCTTACTTGTGCATACATGGGTCCCTTCTTAATTGACTCTAATTAAGATATGACATACACTTTTCCTTACAACGATTTTAGAACTGAATATAAGAATTAACCATGTTACCTCCATTCTTATCAAGGCTTTAAGTTCTTTACGGATCCTTGATTAATAGCCAGATGTATTGGTCGCTAAGCATGCCAGGCACGAATCAAGTTCCGCCACGAGTGAACCCGATTAGTTCTTATAAACGAACTCACAAATCCTTTACTGATATAATACTGATTTTTGTGGACCCGCTGAGCCTATTCACAGGCAAGTTTACTGTCAAACGAGCTCAAAGCAATGCCGAACGCCTGCAAAGCGCATAGGGGATACCTGAAGTCCATTGTGAATATGTCCTCCGCTATCCTCCCAAACTGCATAACCACATAGTCCGGTTCGGAGTCGTGGACGATCTGGAAGTTTTTCACACTCGCCTGGGTAACTCTGCCGTGGAAGTTGAGCACGTAGGATTGTGTCTCGTCGTTCCACACCGGTGTCTTGTTGTGGAGGACCACTATGTCGTCGAGGTTTTGAGACTTCCACCGTTCCAGGAGTGTCTCGCTGTCGTCTTGCGGGGCGATGGTCACGCGCTGCCGGTCCGGCGTCATGCCCGGAAGGATCACGGTCATCTTGCGAGGACCCTTGAAGCCTAGGACGTTGGTGTCCTGGGATTACAGAAACATTCATGTTATAATATAGATATTTAACTTATTATAGTTATGAAAACCCTTGGAGCTCTAAAAAGAGATATTGACATGTGCAACACGCAGTACTGCAATGCTGGATCTGAAAGAAAAGTTGCAATAAATTGCAAGTTTATTCAGCAAACCTATGTCACAGATACAGGTTAATTTGAAAGGTAGGAATGTGATTGTGCTTCAAACAAATGTCAGCGTAACTTGCGCGACGGTCTAGCCAATCTCATGGGTTGTTGAGGTCAATCAATGCGGACGCATAGCTTAGGCGACGCGCTATGAGCCTAACTGCGTGCGCGCAGTATACCCTTTCATAATCCGGCTCGAAGGACCAAAGAGGGGCGACCTTCCCAGGCGACTTCTTCGAAATACCCGAGTATAATGCCGATCAGGTTGGACCTGAGTTTTCCCGCGAAGCTGGAAGCCTGGCGGGTCAGCTCGGCCGGGTCGGTGTATATCAAGTATACTCACATAGACGACAGCGGCCAGCTCGTGCCTGGTGGGCGCGCGGTCATGCTTCCGCCACGCCTTGCCGTTGTCGTACACAGTGAACGCCGTGCCGATCAAGTTGGACCTCAGCTTGCCAGCAAAGCTCTCCGCCTGGCGGGTCAGCTCGGTCGGGTCGGTAGATATCAGGTAGTTGGATGTCGCCGATTTCTTGCGCTTTCGGCCTGCAAATGTAAATGATGAGGTTACAGTGTGACGTTAAGAAGCTAGATTTGTTTCCTTCAATTTGTAAGGTTGTTGGTGCTATGATAAAAGAGGCGACGCAGGAAATTAACCACAGACAACACTTTACATGTGTATAATGTAGTTAACAATTTCGACACAGAGAATTAGCGAGAAAAATTACAACCCGTCCTCGCCCTTTTTCTCTATCAAAAACAAGGTACCTATACGAATATTAAAAAATATCCATAATGTCAGTAGCTGTCAGGAATGTTAATGAATCACCTCGTTCAAAAGTCTACCTAGACTCGTAAAATCATTGAGAATGTGCGAGCGATAGATGCGAAACGGGACGTCTCTTAACCTATAAGCATTGAAAATTAACAAATATTTTAGTAACATCTTTGCGACTTGGACACCACAGAAAACAAAGAATGATCTGAACCAAAACATGAATATAAAACACCCCGCCAACCTGCTAACAGAAACACCTTCTTCCCGTAATCCTTCTCCAAGTGCAGGAAGTATGTGGGGAACAGGCCGCGGTCCATGCCCTTGCGGTCCCGCGCGATGCGGCACTTGTACAGTGTACCGTGCTTCGCTGGGGTCCCCACGAAGGACTCCACAGACCCCTCCACTGA
>DWLO01002171.1:0-13089 GCA_018245335.1 Dalla quadristriga | reverse complement strand
AGTGGGCCATTATGGGTTGCAGCCAATCAGCCCAGCGCACTTCCATAGCCCTTCCCTCCAACACTGAAAACAAATCCATTCCTCCCTCGGCAAGCAACCCGATAGAAGAAAAACAAACCTATTCACAATATAAAAAAAAAAAAACCACAACAATACACAAATCGGTTGGATTAGTGTGTTGCTGTAGTCAATTTTTTTGGCACTTCAACAACTAAAAACTATTAAACGCAAGCCAAACAAAACAAACACGACCCCCCCTTCTAATGCTTCGCGCCGCCCCGACTATAGTATTAGTTATTGATTGGGTTATGATAGAACCATAGATATTTATTCGTCCATGATAAAACTTAGTTAAGTTAGTTTACTTAGCAGTCTCGAATTTGCACAGAATAAATAGTAGTATACAGGTATAACGAGTTGGTCACAAATGCGTTGCTTCAGGAAACTGAAATAGTCACTTCGGAATAGTCTGAAAGCCTTGGTTGCCCGTAACTCCAATCATTCTCGACCAAGACTTTCCAACCGACACACAAATTGCGTAAAAAAATAATTGCTTCATGGCAAATAGGTCTAATGCTGTCAGGCGGTATGAAGAATCTGCTTTTGCGCTGCGACTGCTGTTCAGTAGTTGTTAATTCTATTCATCCATGCTATTTCTATTTCAATTCTAAGCTATTTCATCTGCTACAGGTGTTAAAAACTTGTAGATTGTCTGTATAATTTTCGTTCTGCTTGAGGTTGATTGTAGGTGGCCACTGGACACGATGTCCCCATGTCTGTGGTCCACGGCATAGAGTACGATACGTCCACGCCCTATTAATTTCCTTATTACCACTAGCGACATCTCTTACAGTCGAAGATGAGGCACACCGAGGGCGACACCTCGGTATCGGCTATCTATACAACGATACTGAACGGGCGTGACCGTGGGTGGCGGCGGTACAAGGAAGCTGGAAGCTAGATAACGGCAAACTCGAAGCCGCCGTACACACCTTTATCTAAATCCTTTTTTATGTGGTGAGAATAGAAACGGTCATACAGTCCCACGACTGCCACCCATGGACAAACTTCGAATAGAAGTGTACGAGAGACTGTTTGTCTTATTAGTATTTGGTGATAATAAGTATTTGTTAGTCATAGGACAGGACTGTTAGTGTGGTTTAGTCTTGTTAGGAAATTTTTGTAGTCGGCCAGTTGTAACCTTTAGTATAAGTCCTTCGTATATATTTAGAATTAGTAGGTACACCTTCGAAAGGTTCGAAAAGGCTTTAGCACGGTTGATCATATTCAAACCGTCCAACTTCGGAGAAATTCGGAGAGTACATAAAGCCGCTATACTTAGTATTCATTGACATATTATGTAGGTTCTATGAAATTCAAGTTCATGTTAAATAAAAATTTGTAAGAATTCGACATGTTCTATAATAATGTAAGAGCTAATTAATTAATCAATATTGTAAATACTCTGAAACAACATTTGAGGAATAAATGGCTTAATAATAATAATAATTAAACCTTTTACCTTTTAAAATATTGTGTGTTTTTTCCAGGGCTAACAACTCCGGCAGCGTCTGTCCACGGCTCCGATGATGAGGACGAGGTGGACGAGGAGAAGGAGCTAGCGGAGCTAAGGATCACAGATTAATTATTAACAACGTAGTCATAGATTAAACGTAGAGACTTAGTTTTGTCTATTCCAATCGCAAACGCAGTGCGCTAACGGTGTTTTCAGTGTGAATATTATAAGAGCTGTCCTGAGCGAACCAATTGGTTAAATAGGTAAATTAAATAGGTAAAATAAATAAATAATAAATAAAATAAAATAAAATAAATAAATAAAATAGGGATTTTTTAAAGAGTCCATGATATCAACATGTATTTAGACAGACTTTTTAGGCTATAACAGTCCACTGCTGAACTAAACTCCTTTCTCAAAAATAGAACTTTTGTTTGCTCAGAGAAGCTAACCTATAATATTCGTATATCAAAATTATAAAAAAGGATATTTATTGTCTTTGATATTCCACTCTATTGAATGTTTGAAATAATTGAAGTAATCATTTATTAGTAATAACAAAGTAATATAAATAAACAAGACAAAGATTTATACCGTCGGTGTACGGATCGGTCGTCAACTGATCGACAACGTTCAGCGACCTCGGGCGCGGTCTTGAGTGAAATGGGAGCCACCATGCCCACTGGATCATCCTGGATTCCCAGGACTTAGAGGAAAACCCAGGAAAAACCCATGCCCAGCAGTGGGCACCTAATGTCAAATAGAAAAACCACGCGTTCACAAGGCATTCGAGCTCTTCTCGGGAGCAACGCATCTGTGACCAGCCTCAAAGCTTTAAAGCTGGTCACATTATGTATTGGTGACAAAACATGAGGTAGGCTGGTTACTCCGGTTTTCTATATCACTATTAAGAGGCCTCTAACATTTTGCATCTCTCTCGCTCGCACGTTCTAACATTATCAACGATTGTAAAAGTCTAGGTAGACTTTTGAAAAATGTGCAAATTGAATGCAAATTTGATATGTTAACTACCTACATTTAAAGATGTTTCTGATTTTGCCTTCAGCCCCTAAACTATAATTTAGTGTTCTCCCAAGTGCCTGATATTAAATATATTTCCATGTCCACGTTACTTAAATATATAAGACTCCCATGATATTCTACAACGCAATATTTTTTATAATATAAAAATATAAAATGTAATCAATGTGAATTATAATTTTTTTTTTGATTATATTAACATTACCAGTGGTAAATCCTATTAAAGCAATTTCAATATTTTGTTATAATATAAAATGTACCTAGTATGATTTTTACAAATTTTTGCTGCAGATATTAAATTATTCCAGTGGTAAATCCTATGAAAGCAATTTCAATATTTTTTATCATATAAAATGTACCTGGTATGATTTTTTTTTAAATATTCTGCAGATATTAACATTTCCCAGTGGTAAATCCTATGAAAGCAATTTCAATATTTTTTATAATATTACATATACCTAGTATGATTTATTTTCTGAAATATTTTGCCAGTGATAAATCTTGTCAAAACAATTTCATATTACACGATATTATTGCTGTATCGTTAGTGGCCGCCGATCCGATATCTGTACAAGTGAAGTGTTTATGTATGGAATGGCCTTCCGCATTCTCGTATACGACATCGACTCCGATAAATATCGCACGCTTAATGATATACAGACCTAATAAGACAGGCTCGAATTGAGTTACGCATACTCACAGGCTTCTGTTAACGTCATCTATGATTTCATATTTAAATTACAACGAAATTTGCCTTCTTTGTGAACTCAGCGTAACATGGCTCTCTTTGGATCTAATGTGTTTTTGCACCGGACAAAATTTCAGAATTGTTTATTGCGTTTTCCCAAAAATCTACTTTTTTGAGTGAAGCCAATATATCATTAAGGGTACAATGTATTCAAGCTACTACAAAGTTTGCGACGCAGTAGATATCTTCTGTACATTAACTTCCTCTGTGAAGCAACACTTTAATCCCTTTAAAAATTCCTGTTTGATGAGTACACTAGTGAGTTTGCGTGAGCGTAATAAGTTTACTCGTATCCATTTTCTTGCTGCAGTAGTTAATTGCTGTTTCTTTACAGTGTGTAAGTTTTTATCTATTGCGCATGCAATGTTCACCTCGAGAAGGACGTTCACAATTAGTGTTAGACAATAGTATAAAACAAAGTCGCTTTCGCGTCGTCTGAGAATTATATTTATAGAAAGCAGATATAAGCCGTTGAATATTCTCGGGCGCTGACATTGCTAACGCAGGTTAAACCTTATGAGATAGATCAAAATACTGTACTATGGAATTGTATTCTATCTTTAAAAGGCCTACAACTCAGACGACTGATGAATCCGTGGCGCGTTGGTCAGTGACCCTGACTGACGACCTGGGGTCTCGGGTTCGTTCCCCGGTCGGGGCAAACATTTATTTTGCAGATAAAGTTTTGTACTCGGGTCTTGGGTGTGTTTAATTGTGTTGTTTTCTGTATGTTTCCGCCACCCGCAACTCAGGGAATCGTAAAAAAAAAACTAAGATATCCTAAGGATAACACACAGTAAACATTTTTATCTTTAACATACTATTCATAATCCCAGCGAACAAATGGAATGCATCGATAGATATCATGCAATTCGACACTGATCTAAAATCACTGACCAATTCCCTGTGAACACCTAATTATATCTAGATAGACGAGCAATCGGCTTTTAAACAATAATACATACCTAACCTATATAATCTAGGGCAGGCCGGGAGAAAAAAGCCAGAGGGAAAAATCTCTCGGCAGTCTAAGAGGAGTATTTTAATTACTTCAATCATTTTTACGTTATGACTTTGTCATAATGAACAAACACGAGAAGTTTATTTAAGTATGCCCGTAATTTTATTGCCTACAACGATATCGAAGCGCATGTTTCTAAAGTCTGCATAGAATTTTACAATCATTGAATATGTTAGAATGTGCGAGCGAGACAGATGCGTAATATCTTTAACATTTATGAAATACACCACATTCGAACATTTCACTCGCAGAGCTTCATAAACGTATAATTTCGTGCGAATGCAAAAGCTTGTTAAAAGCTTGCTACGAGCTTATCGCACGAGCGTCTGCCGTGTATCGAAATGTTTGTAGACGCGAGCTTTAAGCCTATTACGTACTCGAACTGTGTACGGAACGATGGCCGCGGCGCGTGTATTCGATTGTAGTTGTATGATCGGCAATCACCCGACGCAACGAAGTCACTCTTATTTTCGGTTTCGGTTTATAGAATCTTTATTTCTCATAACAAATACATGACAGTACATTGTCACTTAAAATGAGAAACTTAATTATTGAGAAGTTAGGTTTTGTCCGGCGATTTGGTGTTACAGAGTCATAAACGCGTGTGGCTGTGTGTGTTTGAGCGTGTGAGTATGTGTTGGGGTGTGTGTGTCTATGCTCAGGAAATGTGTGTGTGGTGTGTGTACTGTTTTAGTTATTACATTTTACAGTTTTTACAGTTAATTACATTTATATGTGTCATTTTATATTCAATTTTTAATTTGTCATCATCGTAGTGACGTCATCATCTCCCATAACCGGCCCAATACTAAGCAATAATACCGGCCTCCTCGCAATGAAGAAGGGTTAGGCCAAAGTCCACCACGCTGGCCAAGCGCGGATTGGCGGACTTCACACGCCTTTGAGAACATTATGAAGAACTCTCGGGCATGCAGGTTTCCTCGCGATGTTTTACTTCGCCGAAGGAATGATATTCAGTTACATAATGCGCACATAACTTACAAAGATCTCACAAATCGCTTACATTTTAATTACCTAACAAATATTCAAGCATCCCGAGTCTTTTATGATACGAAACCGTTCTCCAATATACAAAACACGGCATTTCGAATTTTTTGCCACTGAAACGATGTCACAAAACGTTTCAGGTTGCAAAAAAAGTTTGCTTTACACTGCATAAAGCTCAGCTTTCACTCTTCCATGTCGCGCCTTTCAGACTGCGAATATCAAAAGTAAATGTACATAAAAGTCTAACTTTAGAGTGCAGAACATAAATCCACCAAGCCGTCTGTCATACTTTTGTACTGGGGCTTGGTCGCAATCTGAGAACCCTTTCTCTCAATCGATTTTGCCGGTTCTACGAGTGCATAAGGATGCCGTACGGTAGCAGTCCCCTAATAACTTAGTCGAGTGTACCGGTAACCTACATTTTTTGTTTGCGGACTCTCATCAATTCAAATTCAGTCGCGTAGCGACATTCTGAGGGTTGCTTTACCGTAGGGTTGTCAAAATTTCTTCAGCGAAACATAGCTTTAAAAAAAATTTAGTACTTTATGGAAAGAGCAAAAAATAGACAACGATATATTTGTAACTTAAGTATTCGTTTTTGTATAAACTATATTTTTTGCACTTGCATTTATTTGTTTAAAATAAAAGTCTCATATCCTTTATCGCACTCAATTCGACCTATGCATAGAATAAAGATATATGTGATTATGAAACCAAAACACTTTTATTGTATTTCTGTCTCTAGATAGGCCACATGTACCATTATTCGTGAGCTATCTTCGTAATTACATAACTTTTTTAAATTTTGATTTTACTAGTGTAATCTAGTGTTATATCTAGAGACAGAAATACAATAAGAGTGATTTGGTTTGGTTGGTCGAATTTTAAATTAAGTGTAAGAGATATACGAAACTTAAATTGGTAGTTTCACATTGGAATCCAACAAACCCCTGAAATATTATAAGTGCTCTGCGGTATTAGCAAACTGCTGTTGTAATAAGCCTGTCTATAATATCACTATAATATGTACACAGCCTTAGTGCCGCTCAAATATATGTTGTGCGAGAAGCCACGAGCTTACTAAGCTCGAAGTAGCTTCGAGAGCTTAAAGCGCAGGGAGATTGTTTTCAATTAACCGTCAAGGGCCTCTGCGGGGATTCAATATAATATCTAAGTTGATTCGCTGCGAGATAAATTCGTCTCAATGCAGCGCTACGTATATATGGAAAAGATAAAATTGCGTTTCTGTTTTACCGTTGACTTACAAATAGATGTTATCTCAGACTCTATATGCTGACATATTATTTAATAAATTTATTCCACTATGTAGATTATTTTTTAGTTTTAAGTAAATATTAAATATATTATACGTTTGTTGTAAATGTAGCTTTTTTTATATTACGTAATATTACGTATGTATGTACGTATGTATGTATGCATTGTAAAAATTTACTTGTTTAATATGCGACTTGATTTACAATATCTAGGATCTAATATATACTGGATTTATAACTAATAAATATTACCAAATAAAGACCTTTTAAAATTGAAAATCCAATTGAATGCCGTTGCGTCAAAGACGAGAAGTTCTAGCTTTTGAACTTTCAAAGCGCCATTGTATTGACTTACGTAATTTGCCAAATATTCGTCGGTAGTTCCCGCTACCTACAGGTTAGACGGAAGTTTAATGCGCACGAGAAAGTTCTGGGACGCAGTGGGGCGTTGGTCCTATGAAATACCGGAACGATGGGAACTTTGAACGGAATCCTCTTTAGCAACGGTAGGGAAAAAAAAATAGGATTTAGAGCTCAACAAAGTGGCAGTTACGGAAGTGAGGTCACCGATCATCACGAGTACGCCTAAGTTAGTTAATATGCAGTTTAGTTCTAGTAAGCTAATAACTTATCCGCTTAGAGCGTGAACTTTACTTTGAAAAGGGAAAATTTTCCACTGAAAGTCTATCTTCTAAGTAACATACCTTCGGTTAGGAAATTATATGTGTAACAAACTGTAATGAAAAAACATAAAACCATAATACCCTATAAGACTGATAACCAGGCGAGGAGAAGGCATGATGACGTGGTACAAGTTCCCCCAACCAACAAAAGCAAGTTAATTTAGTTGTTTGCGAGGTTGCAATTAAAAAATCGTTCACCTCTCCTTCACAACAAAATTAATAAAAGAGAAATATACATAACTTATATGCAATTTATGAATGTAAAAAAGCTTAACAAGTGGCTAGAACCTCTTACATAGGAGGAAGTAGAAACACACAATACAGATTGCAAATACACAGAAAATATACGTATTTATAAACACACTCATACATGCACACACGCATCCACTCACACTTATGCATGCATTTACTTATAATTTATATTAAGATTATGTTAACATTAATTTGGTACCACCTCAGTCCTCAGGGGTAGGAACGCATCTGTGACCAGCTTCAAATAGGACAATTACTTACGATTACTAATATTTACTACCAGGAATAACTAACTTACTAACACTCATTCGTACTATTCGAAATTCGTCACAGATATCCATGGGCGGGAGTTGTTAGTGGGACTGAGCGCTCGTTTGCCATTCACATAACAGAGTAAAAAAATGTAAGCGTGCTTTAAAATAGTGTTGTGATATAAAGTGTGGTTTGCAGGACGCCGGCGGGCGCGCGGGAGAATTGGCCCCCGTGGAGAAGGGCACCATTCACACCAAGCGGCACAGCGGCGAGGACCCCGCCAAGGCCAGGTAGGACAGTACTTTCAGGCTCGAACTTACCCGTACCCTCCCACTGGACCCCTCCATCTAACGCTGGCCAGAGGTGGCGAAAGATGAGAAAAGTGGAGCGATATTGACGTGGCATAAAAATGGATTAGGTATTAAAACCTAGTAATAATAATTAAACAAAAAGAAAATTCTACGTAATATAAAACAAACTCGCTTTTTATGTCTGTCTTTTGTTCGCATACTTCTAATCTACGCAACGGATTTTGATACGGTTTTCACGATAGTTTAGAGATTTTAATCGGAGATTTTTTTTATAAATCATTTATTTATTGAAAGCAGAGAAAAATCGAAATCAAATCGTAAAACTATATTCTCGGTCGCTTACATTGCTAACGCTGGCCAAACCTTATGAGATACATTAAAATAATGTACTACGGAATTGTATATCTTAAAAAGGCCTACAGAAAATTCAGCGACGGCACATATCTATCTCCTATGGATAACCCACAGTAACCATTTTTATCTTTTACATATTATTTATAATCCCAACGAACGAATAAAGCAATTTTTTCGGTCACCGAGTAATTCTTATTCAGCTAAATTTATTGTAATGTAGATGAAAATCGCCCTTTACAGCATATTTAAATGAATATCGTAGCAGATATCACAGATGTCAAATAACGCACATCAATAAAGTTGTTTGCGCGACAAGACTGTTTCTAAATCCTTCAGACACTTATGACGCCACATTAATACATTTTACCCGTGCAAAGACGCGTCTGGTCGGGTCGCTAATTAATAATAAAAGTGAATCTGAAAGGAAATTAAACTACAAAACAAAATTGTTTAACATAATAATTAATTATCACAGTTTTGAGAATATAGGAATTTATAAAGGGTTTTGTATTGTTATATTTGTAACCTCCCACGCGAAATTAAGTTATAAAAGTGTGACGTTATAATCGATATATGTGCTTCTCAGTCTTTAGCATCCGATTTTAATTTGGTCGTATAATTTGGTTTCTTGCTGATCTTCTAATTGCGAGATGGAAGCAAAAAGATCAAACCGCAGATATGTCGAGATGTGACAAGTTGTCGACGGGGGTAAGAATTTAAATGTTATTAAGTAGGTACCTACTTTATAACAGTATTTCTTTCTCAAAGGTATTTCTAATTTCAAAATGGATTCATTTATTTTTACCCGACAGCGTAAACCATCCTAACAATTTCAAGATAGTTTTGATATTACGTTGATATTAACAGAATTCAAATTGGAACTAACGACCGAACACACATCAGTTAACTATGAGGCTCGGGAACTCTCGGGAAGTGAAGTTATTTCATCTTACGTAAAGTATCTATATATAGTTTCAGTATCTAATTGGTAGGTGCTTTTTATACGACCTATAACGCTGCGGCGGATCGGGGTGACAATGAAACGAATGCAGCATGAGGGAAAACAAAAAATAAAAAACAGATGGGATTCCGTCATCGGAGCAGATGACAAAGGATTTCTGGAAATTTTAATCTGACTCATTCATTTCTCGAGAGTTGTGCATCAATTTGCATTCGAGTTTCGAATTTGTGAATATTTGCCTCGTTACATTGTTGTATCTACATTATTTTTGTTAATGCTAGCTAACTATCGTTTAGTTAACTACTTACTAGTCGATTTTAACCACAATACAGTGTCGCGGCCTGGGCAAGTTCTGTCGTACTTTTTGTTCTCGACCTTTATTAAAATGAACTTCAATATAGTGTATTTCTCATATCACCTTTAAATCCCAGACTTCAATGCAAGGGTATATTTGAACAAATCAGAGTGAATTCAACTTGGATATCACGCAGCGACAGCAGAATACAAGTCTGATTTGAATGTGTACAAATTCTGCTTTATTTTTCCCTTTAGAAAATAAAATATTGTGATCTCTGAAGATTGATAAACCCGTTGACAATAAATTTCAATGAATTTCATCGATAGCTTTGTTGGCATAGCTCTGGGATCAGTTTTATTTTTATATTTCTCGACCTTACCAGAAGGGGTTCATGTTTTCGAGTGTTTGTAGGTACGTATTGTATATAATATTATGTTTAATACTTAAATAGTAAATAAACGTTTTTACACTCACAACTAAGCACTAGGATTCCCTGTGTTGCGGGTGGCGGATACACACAAAACAACACAATTTAACGCCAAAAACCGAGTGCAAACATTTATCTGTCATATAAATGTTTTCCCCGGCTGGGGATCGAACCCAGGATCCGCAACTAGTTATTCAGAATCATTATAGCCAAAGCGTCGTAGGGTATAATAATAATGGGAAAAATAAATACAACCACATACTTTGTAAAAAAAAGGTATGTGGAATGGCAACTTGATGTCTTTGATACTAGGGTTTTCCCGTAACTTCGCTTGTGTAGTATTCGTTTTATGCCCGCTAGTAGGGTTGCCGTCTTCAAAAATACAAAAGTCGGGGTCGGCGCTGTATTAGGCCGCACATTTGACCCTCAAAGCCGGACATTATCTTGTTTAATAGCCAAACATACCTGGGGGAAGGGAGGTCCGAACACGGTCGCTCCCCCCGCCTCCCTCTGCAGGCTGCACGCTTATGCGTGTACAGTGTAGACCAAAAAGCCTACCAAAAGCCGGAGAGGCCTGACAGGACCGCAAAAGCCAAACATGGCAGCCCTACCAGCGGGACATTTTACATTTCTAATTGATTGTATCAGGCTTTGTTTCGCTGTTAGCTTGACTGTTTCTCGGAATCACCATTGACTCTAAATTGCAGTGGCGACCCCACATCTGTCAATTGGCGAATAGACTGAGTTCTGCATCCTATGCGGTTAAAAAGATGCGATCGTTAACTGATGTCGATACAGCCCGATTAGTGTAAGTGAAGTACTTACTGGAAGTAGCATAATGTCTTATGGCATTTTGCTGTGGGGAATAGCGGATGATACTATTTTTATTGTGCAGGAAAAGGCTATTCATGCCATATACAAGTATAATCTGCGAAGTAGGGAATCTCAGAGAGAGAAATTGAAAGAGATAAATAGTCTTACCTTTGCATCGAAATACTCGTAGGTTTATGAAAATGTCATGTACACTCGCAAAGATAGACATTTGTTTGCAAATAATATGGATTTGTATTTCCGAAATTCACTGTTCAAACTAGGAACGGCCACGAATGAGCGCTCCCCGAGTGCCAGCTTCATTAGAAATTTCAATCATTTAATGGAATGTCTGTACGAATACACAATAAAGTTCCGGCTGCGGTTCAATCCCTACCTTTACAGAGGTTTATATTTTGTGTGACATAATTAGGTGTTAACAGGGAATTGGTCAGTGATTTCTAGATCAATGTATTGTGTTTTTTTTCCTGTTGCGACGTTTCACAAGTGTATGTAACGTACCTTATGATGTAATAAAAAGTTTTGAGTTTGAGTTCCCTTTGTTAGATAGTTAAGATAAATAAAAATGTGAGGTTGAACTATAAAAGATTGTTCCAAGGAAGATGAAACCCAACTTATTACTTTTCTATTTAAGTTTTGTTGGTTTCATGTATTTGAAGGCGAAACGTAGAAACTACTCGCCGCTTACAAATGAACCTTTAGTGAAACTGAATCGCGCCCCGTGGCGGTTGCACCCCACAGTTTGTTTAGAATGTACCTATTCCGAGCGGGAACTAGTAATCGCTACACTCGTTCCGAGCCCCACTCAGCCGAATTTTTGTACACATGTCGCGAGGCGCGCCTGTAAACAGTGGGCATCGGAGCTTTGGTCCGTCGCGAACAAACAATGTCGATGCGCTCCACCCACCACAATACGCCGTGGATATTGAGTTTGTTTTTGCTAGATTAGCTTTCATCGTACAGATGAAATCATCGATACAGCCCGATTAGTGTACTTCACTTACTGGAAGTAGCATAATGTCTTATGGCATTTTGCTGTGGGGAATAGCGGATTATACTATTTTTAATTGTGCAGGAAAAGGCTATTCATGCCATTTATAATCTGGGAAGTAGGGAATCTCTACTCTCCACCCACCGCAATACGCCGTGGATATTGAGTTTGTTATTGCTAGATTTGCTTTCATCGTACATATGAAATCATCAGCGATTTATTTCGAATCGTGTTTCGTAAGTTGTCATTTGCTATTTCTCCACGGCTTGTATCGAGGGTTACGATGAGAGTTATGATACACAGCACGCAGTCCTTTAAAAATGCAGATTCAAATTCTTACACGTACATTTTACGGGTTCTGTCTAATGGAAACACGCCCAGTGTTCTACTTCAGACGTAAGCTTAAATCCAAATCTGCATATAACTACAGGGCTACCAAACAGACATATGGGATAATACTAGGTAGATACTAGAAGTGTGTCGGCGGGATCTGGTTTTGCGCCTTTTTGAATTAACACCATGTATTATGCAACTGGGAAAGTTTCCAATGGTAGCCCATTCTACACAAATCTAGTGAATATTGGTCCTTAGTACTTACATAAATATGCTTAGAAAGTTACCTACTATAGAAGGTTCGAAAAATAAAGATAAACGAAAAGATTAATAATCAATAATTTACTCACCAAATATACCTTTTTAGGCGATATCAATTTGTACCAATATTGGCTATTTTTATCCACGAAATATAACAAGAATTCCCTCTGGAAATACTAAAGCGAAATAATCCGTCAAAGCAAGAAAGTCAAAGAGTAGGAATGAATTCCTACTTAAGCTGAAGCTTAAAGCTGTGTGTTGTACAAAACGGTTAAAGCTGTGTGTTGTACAAAAATATCGCCTCCTAATTGGGCTCCCGTGGAGAACATACGCCGGTATAATACCACTGCGAAAAAAAAATACCAGTCTCAAAGTTTTATTAGGCAGTTTCGCAGTTATACTTTCTGGTTACAGAACAGTGGCGGGCACAGGATAAAAATACAAGCTAGGTACTAGGCACTGTGTACCTACCTATGAAGTGTAAAATACTGGAAATAATAATAATCTTACCTGAAATTCTTCGACGC
>DWLO01002170.1:0-13096 GCA_018245335.1 Dalla quadristriga | reverse complement strand
CTGGTCACTTCACAGTTGCTTCCCCATAGCACTGGCGCGGTCGCCAATTGTGTAAGTGTAACCGGCATCCACAACTTTCCGACCGGAACACAATTCAGGCTATACTTTCTGGTAAAACTTAACGCTTATAAGGGACGATTGCAAGATCGTCAAATCGCGAGCTGACCGTTGCATGAAGTTCAATTTCATTAGTGACCAAAATTATTTACTAGCGAGGCAAGTCGCCATCCGTTCGATAAGTTCCCTTCGACAACCCTTGTATAACGTCGAAATTCAATTGTTGCTAAGCAGAATCGCACTCTGTTTAGACCATGGAACACAAATGATCTAGCATCGAGACGCTCGCGAGATATCAGAATAAGGTCATATTGGGTTCGCTAGAGTACTCTGTTTCCACACAAATATCTAACCTTTATAAACGCTGTCGCTAGCGGTCGCCTAAACGACCTAACTCATAATACTATAGATCAACGAGTGTATCATTACAGATCAGAAAACCAATCGAAAAAAGTACTGAATACTACTTCTTCCCGTTACAAATGTGACTGCCGTTTCAGCCCACATAAACCGCATCCTGCTGCCCACCGGCAACTCCAACTACGTGGGCATGCAGGCCACCGCCGTCGGCCACGGGTTCACCAGCCAGAGTGAGTCCAAACACATCCCCCGCATCGCCTCGCATTCCCCAGCGGGAAGAGACGCTCGCGGCCACGCAGCAGCCCCCGAGCCAGCAGACAGACTGACTTCACAAGCCCGTGGAACTGAACATTACGCAAATAATGAACTTCCGCCTGAGAGCTTCTCAGTGGACTATGACATGGGGGTTCTTCAAAAAAGAGCTCTCCTTCAGGGCCAGCGACGCATCGGCGACTCCTCCGGTGTTGCTAGTGTCCATAGGCGACGATGACCACTTACCATCAGGTGGCTCGTCTGCTTGTTCGTTAGGCTAAAATCTATAAAAAGAATGGCTAAATAATTGTTCGACAGAGGTGATGCCTGTCCACTCCTTTACGTTACTTAGACAGGATTTTTTCCTACGTTCAGCGCGCCTCTTCCCTTCCATGTAGCGATGTGGAGTCACTTGATGCAATTAAGTTTAAATTATGTTATACTTACATATTTAATATTTCACATATTTCATGTAGTACAAAGTTTATGACAACGAGTTTTGGCAACTGTTTTATGACGGGCCGTGTCTTGGGGTCGGCACAACATATTTCATATTGTACAAGTTTTGGCAATCGTTCTATGACGGGCCTTCTGACTGACGTAAACTCTTCTAGGGAATGCTTGTGTGTTTCTGTCTGCCAAGCAACGCACTTCTTCGAATATATTTTTGTATACATGTTCAATCTTAATTTCCCTGTAAACAAAATCAGTTATTCAATCAGAATTGTAACGGAGCGGCGTACCTACAGGACAATTATCAGACTTTGTCGTTATTAGGCCAATGTGAACAATGACACGCCAGACCCAAACATCCGGCGCCTTATCGTGAAACTTTCATAGAAATACGAAGAAGGCTAATCGGCATATAGGAGGCGGGCACGAACGAATATGCTGACGCTGACACACTTGTGAATCTTACTATTCATACCACCCCTATTAGCTTCTTGATCCACATCTCCGGTCGGAGAAGTCAAATCTTCGCATTTTATTTCAGTGGTGATTGTATTCAGAGCGTGAAAACATTTTTCCTTTGATTTTTCATAATTTTAACAAGATTATTTAATTTGGCCGGACCATCGTGCCGGTTTCTTTTCCATTTTCGAGTGCTTATAACTCACGTTCCGAGTCATTCTATAGCGACACGTTAATAGCTCCAAAATATGAGAAACGAGAAAAACAACCGCTTGAACCGGGAACCTCCGGCGGCGGTGGCAGCCGGTGCTAACCTTGCCACCTCGCAAGCTCGCAACCTCGGCCAATAAGCATATTCTGCTCACACGCCGAGACGGAAACGCGGCTCTAGATGTTACCAAGACAGACCTAGACTGTTGCCAGCCGGCGCGGCCGGATGAATGGCAGCGCGTGAGGCGGTTGCGCAAGACGCGCGCGCCGGCCCGGTGACGCAATGTCGCGCGCGCGGCCTGCGCGGGCGCACCGTTGCTTGTTAGTATGCAAAATAAGTGAAATATTCGTGTCGGCGGGCCGGCGCGCGCTTACGGTTCCGTTCCGCGGCGCGCACACTTCAAGTGCTGCTCGCCGTCTCGTATTGTTTGAGCGGAGATTTATGATCCTTTCAGTGGAGTAATGACGCCACGTTACTTTTTTACGTACCCGCTCATTCATCTGTCTTGTAGTTGGTTATCTCTTTTTATAATTATATTCAGCACTCGTACGTAATAATAAAATTAACGGATATTTTAGCATTTTGTAAGGCCTTCCAATGTTTAAAGTCTGTTCTAAAATTCTTCAAATGACATAATATTTTCTCAAGATACTTTCATTTAAAGCGCCTCTACTAGGTATAAACGTTTCGAATATCGTTGTGAAAGGAAACCGCAAGATTGCATCTTGCAAAAGCCTGTGGAAAACCATAGATAAACAATTAATATTATTAACATTTATTTAATTTCAAAATCTGTTTCTGAATTACCGATGTAAATTGTGTCAACACATTCAGTATAGGTACATAAGTAGGTACTAATGGATATAATTTAATTGAGCATTGTAGTTAGTGTATTTATAAATATGAATATTTATAAGGTGTGAAAAGCACTTCGCAACCACAGTTTGCAACAATCCGCGACCGAGTTGCATTATTATGTATAAAAGTATTAAAAGTCTGACAGAAAAGAAATGTGATACACAATAACCCTTTGTAGAATCCTAAAAAAGATATTGTACAATCTATTCAGCCGGGGTCGCTCAGAAGAAGCACTTGGCTAAAGTTCCCGAAACCGTATAAACCGATATCCTAATCTAAACCAATTTCAACCGGCCAGTACGTAAGTACTCCGCGCCCCAACTTGTGTTAACTCAATTCTTTGCCGCCATTTTAAACATATCGTTTAATTTTATAAGTGGCTCTTCGTAGCGGAAACATAAGTGAGTGCCCCTTTTCACAAAGTTGCAATGATGATTTTTCGCGCTCCGTCAAATTTGATGCTTTCACATTTTAAAGGACCTTTTAAAAGCCTTCGATGCCATGCTACCACAGACAAAATCATAGAAGGCTGGGTCCGTTTTTGTGCGTCTTACACATCCGTATCTTAGACAACGCAAACGAACTAGGAAGCGGTAAACCGCATTTTATTAGACACAAAATCCAAACGTTAACTTCAATTTATATATCGGAGGCGTGAAAATTCTCTAAGCAATATCCGCAATACTTCACAGTACGATCAGAACAGCCACATACAAAAATAAATTGTCATAACCAAAATCACCAAAATTGTCAATACTAAGAATCCTAGCTCTGGTCCAAACGCCATAAGAGCAATTAAACGTGACAAAGAATTTTCTCAACCCTTAAAAAATGGTTCAATGGTTCCAGAAAATTCCCGAAAAAATAATATATGTAACTAAAGGTAAAGTACAATTTATAAAATCCCAAATTTACAAGTAGGTGTACAATAAATCGGTCCGCTGCTACTATCAACTACTATTTTGCTTTACCCTATCTGGGTCATATGTGCTCTAAAATATTATGTAAAACCATTTTTACATTTACCCAGTATATGATTGCACTGAAACGCTGAATACTGAATTTTGTTAAAGCAATTGCTTTTGCAATATGTCAAATTATACATAAAATGTTATTTACTTTTTGGTTGTTGCTAAGTGGTGTATCATAGTTATCATTGTTTTTTTAGCGCTCTAGTAAAACATTTTGAGGTCGCGTATGTATAATTTAGCATTATTTGAATGCTAACTTATTTCAATAGTTTAATTGACGTGGCGTGGTATCTGGTTTGATCTACGAAGATAATAATTTCAGCGATTTGCAAATTCAATTGAAATGTAATACAGAATCCGCTTGCGAACAAGGCGAAGCGTAGATAGCGCCGACCGAGTCAATATTTTTCGTAAACAATTCAACACTCATAACATCCCCGTCACGATCAGAGGATTGCAACTTATTGCAGTGATAACTCACAATCACGGACGCAGACCCGTTTCGCTTGTAACGGCGTCCATACACGCTAGGACATGCTTGACAGTAGCCTGTGCAAGCATGCCCGCCAAGCAAAACCTAGATTCATCAAACCTGCGCAGGAACATCTTTGAAAATAATCTATCAGGGGACCTGTGCAGTCTTTCTGTCACTAATATTGAACTTTACTCTCATACAGGTTTAAGAATAATTGTGTAAGGATAGCATTGCATAAGCAAGATTGGATTGCCCCTATATCCAGCATAGCTGTAGCATGTTACTAGCGATATCAATATAAGTAAATGTATTGTGCAGATTTTATTCTCAATCAATTAGTTTTGTTAATTTTAATAATCCTATTTATTTTGCTTTTCCTTTTATATTTTTTATTTTATTTTACATTGACATGGCGGCAATCGGATTTTTATTTGTGATAAATATTGCCATCATATATTTTTGGTTTTAATTCGATGAAACTTAACGTGTAAAATTTGTATGTGGGTCCTGTAACCTACAACAAAGTCATTTCATTTATTTATAACTGAAATGCATGAAAAACATCCATCAGTCACCAAGAACTTTTTCCCATACATGCCCATGCCTGCTCAAGCATCAAGCAAAACCTCGCGTGTATAGCCACCTTAGCGCTGAGTCACGCGCCGCTTGCAAATTGTGAGATATCTTGGACATGGTCCTGAGGTGGGGCGATGCTTTACAACTTGCAAACTTCTACTGAAGCACTTACCGTCTCTTTTTTATTACTTGTTATTTTTTGTTACTGCGGCGAGTGACATAATTTGGCAGCTTTATGTTAGAGGAATATTTAATTCGAGCTGCAATCATTATATATACATATTATATATTTCCTTAAGATATTCATAGATTTCAGTCAGTAGAAATACTAATGATCACCAAATAAAGCTACGGTTCTATTAATATTGCTATAAAGGCTCTATTTAAGCTGCTCAGGAGTTTTGGTGAAAGAAATGTATTTATAAAGCTTTATAAAAGTGCTGCTTGAAAAGTTATGACAGTGATTAAGTCCCCCTTGTTTTTATATTTAAATAGCTATATTGTCTTAATCCCACTTAACTTAATACTTTTTCAAAATAAGTTCTGTCCAGAGTGTTGAGTGGTTTTTCATTTGACCGACGTCATTCCTCTCACGTTTCGCATTCTAACATTTTCAATTATTGTAAAAGTGACAGTCCTCTTAATGCCACACACAATCATCAAAGTCTTATAAGACACTTTGTTGAAGTAGCGATTTGACATTTTGCCGTTAAAAAGACCACGATGACCCTGAAATACAAATGAATTCTCCGTACAATTAGGCGGTGGTCTATAAGGAAAAAACACAATGGGATTTGTGTGGCCTTAACACGAGTTATTGCAAAAAGAGATCGATGCATTCCAGGAAACTGACTTAGCTTGGACCGCGTCGCACTGCCTGTCTATTTCGTCTGGCTTTCGTTCGCCGTTCTAATTTGAAACGTATTTAGTGCGACGTAAGATTTGATATTCGCTCAACTTGAACGAAGCGCGAGGAATGGTGGGCCGTTGTCCGTTTGAGAATGTTTGCCGCTGAACCGAGTGGTCAATAATGATCTGTTGTACCGTTTATAATACTTTTGCTTGCGAAAAGCAGATCTACTGGTTTTTTGTACTTGTGTTGGAAATGAATTACAATACAATACAATACAAAAACACTTTATTGTACACCAGGACAGAATATACCAATTAAGAAATAACAGCAAATGTATATAATAGGCTCACATATAGTACTCACTGATATAATAACGGTTTCTTTAACACATAAGTTTTAAATTTTTAAATTATTGATTTCTATATATGATTTAGGTACACACAATAAAATTACAAATACATTTAATAAGGAACAACGTACAAAGGTACTGCTTAACTCTCTAAGAAATTACTTTCAGCGGCCCAGTGATTGGAGATGGGCTAATAAATGGCAGAAGCATGTACACAACATAGTATATTAAACTAATAAGCAATAAATTCCACGATAATGAATATAAAAATAAATATATATAAATTAATTATTTTACCTCATTACATACTTATCTCAGACATCTCAGAAATAAAAACATTTATTCGAACAAATAACATTGTCTACAGCACTAGAAGTGATGTTAATAAACTCAAGAGGAAAAAGATGACGTTCCTAGCATATAACAATTAATAATCTAATGGCGTGTATAACCTTCACGAATTCCGAATAAAGTACTTATTGAAATGTGCAGGCTCATTTTAAAACCCCAACCACTCAATATTAATTATAACTAATTCAATCTGTAAGTGTTGGTTATTCAAATGTTTTTATGGGATCAAAGTAGCAAACGAGGAAACAGAGGTCAAATGTGGCGGGTGCCCCCATGGACAGTCACGAACTACAAACAGTACTCCACAGTCCTTTATTATTGTTATCCGTGGGGACAGTTAGTCCACGAGGTGTAATAAGAAATTAGTTGTTTAGTATTTGGTGTTTAAACGACTATAGGAATGAACATTTAAAGTGTAATGTGGTCCTATTCGAAGCTGATCACATTTCAACAGTAGCTTTAACCGTTTTTTCGGTATCTTTCCATGCGTTTTTTGCAATTTTTTGTTCTAAAATACCTATCTCCGTCAGTCACAGTACAGTCAGTTTTTGGAACACCTGAATCATCGTTGAAACCAGTTCAAAGAACCGTTGACATTTTGTTTCATATTAAGAAAACTCATCTTCTGCTAAGTGGTTATATATTGATACATTATTATATTACTGATTTCTAAACCTTATCGGCATCAAACTAGTTTTGTTACTTAGGTATGCATAGAACGTGACATACGTTGACATCGCAATTTAATTAAAATAAATTATCTACTATTTTTACCACATTACGATTATTTTAAACTATCCTATGTCTTTTTGGAGGGTTCAAAATAACACCAGTCTCGATATTATGTATGTTAGTAAGTACGTGTTTGAGTTTGAATTCTTCTATCGATCCTCACAAACTTTCGCATTTATAATATTAGTAGGATTTGATAAAGCACGATTAACAAAAACCGACAGAAATTATAAAATCCTAAAAAGAAATAAATAACTACAATGCCATCTGCTAGAGAATAGCAAAACTCACGCAGAAGCTACGGGTAATTGTATACGATAGATATAATACGGATAGCTATTTCGGTCTGACGTGTCACTAATTTGAGGCGTCTTGGCAACAGTTTTTGTGTCTATTTCATTGAGAACGAAGTTCATCCCGTTTTAACACAGGTTTGCCATTGCCGTTTTCAATTTTAACTGTTGGCTATTACAGAAGAAATTTGGGAAACAAAAAAGATTAGTCACTTGTGAAAACACAAAACTGATTTTCGATTTTGTCCTTAAGGATGTTTTCCTCTTTACGTTGTGGGCTTCGTCTTTACGTTGATGACTTACTATACTGGTTTTACCTTTCCGTGATTTGAATATATTTCGCAGATGCGTGGATTCCTTGAAGACAGTTAAACTCGGCCCATCACATTGAATTGCAAAAATATGCTACGTAATCGAATGCTTGCTGACCCAGTTTTCTACTGTTGTATAAATACATATACCAACCATAGCGCATTCAGGATGCAGTAGTGGCTATGTAGTTTTCTTCTTAGCTTTTTTCCTATTAGCACTTGCTGGGTCCTAGTTAGTACTAGTTAGTACTACTAATCGGTAGTGGTACTATGGCGTAACTACGCGTATCAATTTAAATATAGATACTTGCCATTTGCATCCTTACAATCTACGCGTAACTTTAGTAATAACAAAAAATATCACCCTTGCTTCTAGTCCATTCAACGTTGGCCGTTGAAGTTGAATAATTAAGTTTATAAAGTTTAGGTATACAGTAAAGATTTCAGTCACTGCATTTGTTAAAGTAATTGAGAGTATAACTGCTTCTGCAGTTAATTCAAAGGAACTTCAACAAGAGGAAGCAAAATAAATTACTTAAACCTTTATCAACGACCCGAACATATCAGGTAAACCCTTGACTAAATAAATAAATAATAGGGTTAGGATCGAAAATTTCAAACAAGATTATTTACGGACTTTATTCAGCTGCCTCGAAATCATCATATATGACGCATGAGCAAATCCAAACAACTGTCCAGAGTTAAGTCGCACGCACGTGATCCTTATCACCATGTCATGTTTCATCCGGCGTGTGTTTATGTTGCAACTAATCGCATAAAATCCTGAATATAGGTTGGGCAATATAGGTACGGCAATAGA
Source organism: Dalla quadristriga (assembly GCA_018245335.1). Lineage (NCBI taxonomy): Eukaryota > Metazoa > Arthropoda > Insecta > Lepidoptera > Hesperiidae > Dalla > Dalla quadristriga. Next base: position 4,715 of record DWLO01002170.1, on the reverse strand, counting down.
AAATTACATTTTCAGAAGGTACGGGACCTCAAAGTTTCATCTACATTGCATATGCTGAGTGCGGTGCCAATTTGTTTTTATAACACTGCAAGAATGACTGCATGAACGTTATATAATTGTAAAATATTATTATTGTTAACAGGCAGTAGTTTACTTACCTGTTCATTTATATTGTTGTGGGAGAAAAATAAAATTTTATTCTATTGTATTCTATTCAATTCTAAATGTGGTATGCTAAATTGCTAATGCTATAAATATAAAAACAAAATTAATAATATAAATTACAGTCTCCTGTTCCAATCTTTGAAAATGGTAACATTTAATTTGATGGTACCCAGTCGGCAACCTGCTGTGTTCAGCATTTATAACTAATAAATCAAAGCATCGGGCTTAATCATACCTGTCGAGCCAATGAACTTACAAACTCAGTGATTAACTTCGTTTCTAAATATATAATAGCCTTGTCTTGACGAAGGTAAAATTTTGGATAAACCACAAAGCAAGTATTTATAACGTTGGCAAAATGATAACTCATTTAGTCTTTACTTCCTTAACCCTTCAAGTGGAGGAAAAATTGCATTTTCAGAGGCTTGGAGTGGGGTCAACTACCGGATGTCCATGTTCAGCAGTGGCCTCAAAATCTGATGTATGGATGAGGATGGATGGATCCTCACTCTCACAAATTTTAATGGGTGAAACTCTTATAGTTACTTATTAAATGGCTTATCAAACGGCAGTAATTAAAAAAAAAAGAAAATCATTATTTTTATTATTTTCCTCCAGGAGACAAGGGGCTCATTAATATTAGTGTGAAAGTGTATTTATTGTTTTGTTCTTCTTTCACGAAGCAACGGCGATACGGATCGACACGTGGATTTTTGCATACAAACAATACAGACAAAACAATACAATACTCATAATTGTACACCAAAAAATAAAGACAGTAACATAAAAACAGTGACAATTTACAAAAGGCGATCTCATCGCTTAAAGCGATCTCTTCCAGACAACCTTCAGATAGTTGACAGGGATAATAGGATAAATCATAACATACATTCAATAGGATTTATAAACATCAGTGCATAGATATATTTTATGAACTGGAGAGAGGCTTTTATCCCAGAAAAGTGCACGGTTCCTGTGGGATAGATGTTGGAATTTTACGCGGGCGGATCCACGGGCTAAGCTTCGTATCTCCATATTATTGCTGTTGGCATTGGAATAAAAACGTGGCGATGAAACGGCGCGATGGCAAGAGATGTTCACCTGTTTCGTTTCATGTCACGCGAACGACGTCTGGCAATTCTGGTGCCACACCAACATTACCAATTCGACTCGGCACAAGGTCAAAAAAACGTTAGTCGTTAACCTCTAAACGATTTTCTTTAATTGTTGTTTATTTCACTTGTATGTTTGCGTAGAATCTTACTATTCAAATTGTAATGTTAGCATCTAGTAGTAATTAAAGTGTATCTACTTCACCAATTCAATTGTACACAATTGTACACACACACCAAACAAAACGTCTGGCGTGAAATCGTTTACAGATAAGATCCTTCTTCCTTCAAGCTAAGACGTTCGTATTTCATATTCAAATGTGGCGGCAAAGCTGTCAGACATAAATATAAAAATTGCCCGAAACAGAACCATACTGCCTCGAAAGAATCGTAAACAGGTTTGCCACAAAGCAAACCTGTTTTTATGCCTTAGTTTATTAATGCACCTCTGCAGGCTGATCCGATCGACACCTGCATCATCAATCCACGTTTTGTTATCACGTGGCTGACGTGACATGTACAGCGGTACTCAAAGCACATAGCCGCCAATGTGTAGGCCGTACATAGTATGCATTTAAATATTGGTGTCGTCATATTCAACCGTACCATCTATCCGTGCCATGGTCCATTGCTGGAAATAGACCTCCTATAGTCGGTGTTACTAATTGGACTGGCTATAATTTAGTACGGTTTTAGGCCGTAGACCAAATTAAGTAATACAGCCGTACCGTCACAGCACATGACCTTTCCAACATGGTGCCTACGATCGAACGAACTATTAACAGGACTAACTGATTGACTAACAGTCCCACGTACAGTCCAAGTCGAGGTTTGTCACAGATGTATATGGGCATCAGTGGATGATAGGACTGCATGCTCGTTTGCTATTGTCATAATATAAAAAACAAATGCGCGGTACCATGTGGCTGACGCCAGGTATACGTAGACACACTTCTGAAAAAGGGTAGATGCCTATTTTAATATTTCTAGAAAAGACTAAGTCGGTTATCGTTGGTCATTTACGCAACATTTTACGCAGTTGAATAATTTCAATTATGCTTTTCTACAAACGGATGTAACACTTGATACAAGCAGTATTAATCTAATACATCCTAGTAGTCGTGAATCCCGGTTTCGATAAAAATCCTAGTCTGTTCAATTGATCTGTATAACCGACGTCAATGATTTCATTCTCGTGTGATTTCAAGTGCCTTTAATTCAGTACATTGGCAGCGGTAGTCAAAATATTTATTTGATCGCTCACACTATCAATACGGTGCGGTAATATGGGCGGCCTGGAGTTTTACTCAAAAAATAGAGCATGCGACGGCGACGTCGCGACGCGTCGTGGCGCCACTGGCGACGTTGGCACCGAAGCCCGTACCTTGTAGTGTTTGTTTGCGAACGTCTTCGCATCTGTTTCATTAAACATCCGCAAGTTTCAGTGTTGGACCAATTCTCTTCTTAAGCAGTGCTAATCGAAATACGAAATACGTAATTCAGTTTTTTGCGACGCCATTTTTCTCTCGGCCGTGTGCTCCGTTTTTCAAAATGGTCGTGGTCAAAATGTTGCGGAAGTTCGTGGTAATTCTATTCGATATAAAGGAAGTGTTCAGTGAATCTCTGATAAACGTGCTGATGAAAGACAGAGCGGTGACAATTCTGTAACTATTTTCGCGACTGCACTCAAACAATACCGACTTATGGTCGTTGAATACTGAAAACAATTTCGTGATCGAGTACTTTGTTAGTAGAAAGCGCTGGAGCCGCTGTAAACGTTAGCGGTTAGTGCCTCGCTGGCTTTAAAGACTGAAACTGTAGAGACTTGTTATTCGACATTCAGGAATTGTTTTATTGATTCCAAAATTCAGGGAAGGTTCAAATATTTGATGTTCAGTAGAATGTCGGGACTAAAAAGATGTATAAGTCAAGTGTCAATGTTCATGACTGGGAGGCCAGTCAATTCCTCAGAATCAGCGTGGAGAGAGGAGCAACAGAAGTAAGTTATTTAAAAGTAATTTCAAATTATTCAGTAATACTAAGCAGAATTATACTTTAACGTCTTTGTATAAATCTTTATATGCAGGTTTATCCCAGGGTATTTGAAATACCTTGAAATATTTGGCAGTAGATGATAGACCTGCTAACCAATTTAAAGACGTAGTTATAGTATGACAAGTTTAATTCTTGCGAATGATTTTCTTCCTGGTAGAGTGGTTTTACCTAAGGCTTAACAGTGGACTCAACTAAAAATACGTAGGATCGTTTTAATATTCTTTGCTTTGTCTCTTCGTCCGCGTTTATTCCCAGTACTTCCGCGGAAAAAGCTTCGCGACTTAAATTTACCAATTTTATTTTGCCACCAAACCAGTGCAAACTAATGTTTTTTTTTAAATTCATTAATAGTGTCCCGGTAAGAAAGATGTGGATGCCGGTTACACTTATACTAGAGTTCTCAGGGGTGGCAACGCATCTGTGACCAGTCGAATAGGACAAACACTAACGATTACTAACTGGACGAATACTAATATTTACAAACAAGACTAACTCCTAGTAACAGTCCTAAAACACATTCCTAGTACTTACGATAACTAACCAACGTCTATCCATTTATGACGTTTATTTTTCGATGTAGAGATCTGTTGGAATACTCCTGCGTTATGTTTGGGCATATTTATATTAATATGCCTTCAGTTTGTTTACAACGATTAAGTTACGTGAGGTTAGCTAAGTAGTAGTAAGTATTTTGTTCCTTCCTACAAAGCTTTACTTATTTTGATTATACAACAGTTTAAATGTACAGTTATGAATGTGTAAACACAGCATAATTATCTTGGCGAAAAAGTATGTCTAATAGTCATTACTTAGTATACCGCAAATGGAGTAGGCCCACGCGAAATACATGTCTAGTGGTTTTGCTTTCCGGCCATACCGTTTTAATACGAATACACCGAATATTAATAAAACTGGAAAGTTGCTCCACCAGATACAAGTACAAAACACGCCTTAGACCATTACAGGTTTCGGAGCAGGGGCAAGTGTGCGTCTATGGTCCGGTATTATCATCCTTTAAAGATCCTTCTAGGGTGTAGAACTTGTATACGGTACGCCCGGGGCGGTACCACTGCCACACCCATTTCCGACGTGGAGTAATTGTTTGTCAACAATTGTTTTCCGGTCGGAAAGGGAGGGATGCCGAATACAATTGTACAAGAGGCGATCACCTCAGTTCTTAGGGATAGCAAGGTATCTATGACCAGCTTCGAATAGGACAAATACTAACGATTACTATTTGGACTTATTTCCACTTACAGTTCTAAACACAGTTCTATTACTAATATAACGAATACTTGCCAACTAATATTCTGATCAACGCCTAATACTAACAGGACTAACAAACGTTCCTCGTACAGTCCTAATCGGGGTTTGTCACAGATG
>DWLO01002169.1:0-13096 GCA_018245335.1 Dalla quadristriga | reverse complement strand
TCGGAGTGGCGTCGATTAGGGGAGGCCTATGTCCAGCAGTGGACCTCTAAAGGCTGATGGATGGATGGATGGAAAGCATGTCATCATTACAACCCATCACTGGCCGACTACTGAGCACGGGTCTCCTATCAGAATCAGAAGGATTTAGGCCACGCTGGCCAACTGCGGATTGGTGGACGGATAAAACATATTAATATAAGGACTCTATATTGTAAAGCCACCGACATAGTATATAGAACTATAATATTGTGTCATTCTAAAGATTTGCTGTTTAAATCGATACCATTATTACAACCACTGTACGTTACATTTTGTTTGTACATCAAGATCAAGAATTATTGTTTCATCCGTTTTCTGGCTACAATATATCTGCCCCCTAGACAACTGGCATAAACTTTAGTGGATTAGAATCCAATAGAATGTTAAATGTATGGGATAGACATGAGGTTACGACATACCGTACGTCAATCGCCTAAATTTAACCTTCTATTCGAACGAATCGCTTCGGAGCGATTGTCATTCGCCTCGGGGTTGGGTAGAAGAGAACCGCTGCGATCCATACCCATATTCGTTAAAAATGTTAATCAGCTCAGCCTTAAGTTCTCTCAGTGATTATGGAACCAATGCCTTATATAGGTAGGTATAAATTATTGTTGCAGAAACGTCAAAAAAATTATCACAACCCTTCTCCGTCACTGCTTTCCATTTATGGAATTTCCTTAGCCAATCTATCCATAATGCTTCTTTTTTAAATTTCTTCAAAAACCACCCCAAAGCTATAACCTGAACATATTTCTTAAAGTTCCTCTTTCTGTTATTCTTCCTCTTACTATGCTTTTCTCGTTATTTTTTCGTACCTTCTACCTTCCTTTTGAATACGCCTTTTTATTTCGTGCACCCTACTTTGTTAAAGGTATTTTCTTTTAATCCTTACCACAATGTTGTCTGGTAGATAATCACTGTTTAGCCGTAAGAACCCTTTTGTACCGTCTATGTTTTTACTGTGGTCGTGTTTCTTTTCCTTTTGGTGCACAATAAAGAGTGTATCTATATATTCCGTCAATCTATATACGGTATCAATCTGTATTTTATTCTTACCATTTTCATCAGCTACGTAATTAACCTGGATGGGCGTTCCTTCAGGAGAAATGTAAGCGTAGCTGCCCTCGACCACCTGCCAATGTTTAGTAAGTAATTTTATTTGTTTATTAAACCAGTAAAATGGCACCACTCTTAACGTCTTGGATTGGTAGAGGGGTAAGTGAGCAGGCCAATTGTCAGCCAATCCAACCAATTGCCGAGCGCACCTGAAGTGACTTAACCTTGTAGATCAGTTAAGTTTAACACAACCAATGCGGTTATGAGCATACTTCAAGCCACTAACGTTTTGTACACTTAATAATTAAATATTACTATCGACACAATGTTACAATAATTTATTATTTTATACAACATGCTTAGTGCCAAGATAATCACAGACCCACGACGTCATGCAAATCAATATTAAGCAACAAAGTTGATATACGCATCAAAAATTATGTTTAGTAATTTTTAATCGTTTGCGAATTTATTGGAATGCATTTAACTGTATGTATGTTATGTAAAATACAAAAGATTGCTGCTTATGTCGTGACCAAAAACTAAACGTTTCGAGTGTTGTTAAACATTTGGCCGCAATCATAGTGGCCTACTGCAGGGCACAGATCTCTCCTAACAACTGAGAAGATCTGGAACGTTCTTCACCACGCTCCTCCAAAGCAAATTGGTGGAGTGGTTAGAGGCCAACCCGAGTGTCGGTAGTTATCAGGCCGCCCGGAGGCCTCCGACAAGGTTTAACGACTGTTAACTAACGATACCAAACGGGTACGACGGCTTAGCGTGCCATCCGAAGCACGGAAGCCCAGTTTCCTATCCAACTGCCGGCAGAGACCAGCGTGGCTTGACTTGTTAATCGGTTACGATTGACATTCGACCCGCCACCATGACACTGCCTTTTGTACATCTGTTGTAAGCTTTTTTTGGAAAACTGTTATAATAATTATTAAATACCTGCGTTCCTTGCGGTTCGCCATTGTTGTCAATGTATGCATCTTTTAAAAATCCGTTTTCTTGCGCTTGCTTACCGTCAGCTGTAGTAAAACTGAAAAAAAAAAACAGAATTAAATTTATCTTTATCCCGTATTAGGTAGTCATATTTTATGTCAAATCGTATGTAAAAAATGTGACGGCTTTTAAACAACGCCTCAACATGATTGAAAGCCTACTTCTAAATCTATGGAGTATAAAATTAATATCATTTATGAGATATTAAATTGATTCGGTAATAAAGACCTCGGGCGTCCTCGACCAGAGGCCTCTGACTGTTTGGGTTTTAACAATTATTATGGGGAAGTAAAGCTTCGCGAGAAAGCCTGCATGATATCTGCCAAGCTGCACTTGGCCAGCGTGTTAGACTACATATGGCTTAAAACCCTTCCCATTCTGAGAGCAGACCCAAGTTCCGTAATGGACCAGTAATGGGTTTTAGATGATGATGATGATGATGATGATAAATTTGGCAGCAAATGGAATATTTGTTGTTTATGATTTGAACTCAAGGCGTTTATTTGCGGATGTTTTATTCACAATTTATAAATACTCAATTTCTAAACAGCACTGTGTGCCAACTGCCCAGTTGACTCACGACAATGGATCCAACACTGATTTTTGTGTTGGCGCTCCCCAAACTCTATAAGTAGCAAGATTTTGATGAACCAATTGACCAAAATCCTAGTATTTGTTGAGGAAGTAAAGTGAGTTGCAATTGTAATTTTTTTTAATGCAAAAGTGCGTGCAAGGCATATTAAAACTTTTCTAGTCCGCTATAGCAAATGGCCTGAATTCAAATTGATCGTACTCGAAGCATTCAGGGGAACTTTCGAAGGAACTTTGCCCCATAGTTGCGGAGGAAAATAAGGAATGCGCAAATTGAACGGGGGACTAGACAATCTAACAATAATTGAACACTCCATTTAGGAAGAGTCTGTCGCCATTACTAAAATACTTGATAAGACCACAAAAATAAAATCCTTAGGTTTGTTTTTTCAAATCCACCGGAATTAATAATAATCCATACAGACTAGTTCGTCGACACTGAGTATTAGTAAAATGCACCATAACCATTTACCTGTAAGCGTAGCTACCGTCGATACCACGTCCGTTGGAATAAGTCAGTATAGGTACAGCAGCTCCACCTTTGTAGTAAGGATTATTGTATCCAGGTATCAAAGGATTAGGGGTATTGTATCCGGGTAACAACGGGTTAGGTATATTATATCCAGGTATCAAAGGGTTAGGAGTATTATATGCGGCTATCGAAGGATTATGACCTGGGTAAGGATACAGAGGAGACGCAGGGTTAATGGGGTTGACCGGAGGTACGACGCCCGGTGGACGTCCGTAAGGTCCCAACGGGGGCCTGTACGGAATCGATTCACTATAAACCAGCGCACATAGAAGAACACAACTTAGTAAATGGATCATCTGAAATTATAAGACAATAGAAAATTGTTTGTCAAAATTAAAATGAACAGGTACATACATTAACTAGCACATTGTGGGTCGTTGCGAACAAAAATCACTCACATAATTCAGTATGAAACTTTTGTTCAATTAGATTCCATAACAACAATTTTGGAAAACTGTCATTTTGTGCATAAATCATAAAAACAGATCTTTAAGTGAAATTAATAAAGTTTTCATTAAATAGTGCCGACTTGTAAATGGAACTCAGAGCACTTATTTGGTTGACATGTAATATTGAAGAATATAAACTTGCACGAAGTTATTCCACTATTATTATTATATTATATTATTATTATACTATTACTATTATTATTCCACTATTATTGCACTAAATTGTTAAAAGCTACGTTGGTAAATTTATAAGTATTAAGTTTCACGCTCTGTACCTTTATGAGCAATACAATCACAGTTCTAGTTAACAAGCTAAAATTGTATTACCTTTATGAGATCGTTGTTCTAATCCGACTGCACTGGTTGTACTCAGCTTACTACTGTTTGCGTGGGATCCAAATATTCCATTTATAGGCAGCAGGGTTGCTTTGTGCTGATATTTTTGTTGTGCCATCACTCAAACGTGAGTGTTACACACGTCCCTTCTATCTACCAACCATTATTAACCGAGTTATACTCACATTCGCCAATGGTGGTAGAGCACGAAGAGAGCATTTAACAATTTCAACCCAAAATTACTGTAAATGTTACATGCCACGATACACAGATATTACCCGCCCAATTATAGGCAGTTTCAACAAATTTGCAATACTCATAAACGATCGGTATTAACTATTGCCATTATATTTTCGAGCTTCCATACTCTTGTCATCTCAAATGTGGCTACTTTGGGAACAATTTCAACTAAGGACGCCGAGAAGAAGGACTATAAGGACGACGAGATAATTAAACTAAACGTTTGTTGATGAGTAGATTACTAAGTTTTGACTAAACGAGGTAGGACAACGATAATAGAAAATTAGTTATGAGTGACTCATGACAGTTACATTATCTAAACTACCTCGATCTCTTAGAAGAAAAAATCCAGAAAAAATATTTAAACATATAAAAAACATTATATATGGCAGAATAAGCTTCTTGATGCTAGGTATCATATAAACAACATTTACATAAATTAAGATTTCTTTCCAAGTTCTTAAGGATCTGGTGAGAATTCTTCATATGTGTGGTTTACAGAGGAATTGCGCAAAAGTAGCCATTTTAGACCCCCACACAGTTGAACAACTATTTTAACAAATTTAGACAAATGCTTTTGAGGACTAATGTAGTTATTGTATTCTAAAATGAGACCTTATTTAATACCCCATATTTAGTTTTACGATGACCTGCGTTATAAGGTCAGCAGCTCAGCTTGTGCGGATAACTGTATTGTGGAATGAGCTATGGGAATATACGAATGGGGTAAGCTACGACATGGAGTTGCTTCCAGAAGAGTGTAGAACGTGTCCTTCAAGGCCATCAACGCATCAGTGATACCTGAGTGCACGCATGCATCCATTGAACATGGTGACCATTTACCATCAGGCCTGGTTATCTGGCTCAGTTATAATATAAAAAATGGGTGTATGTATTACACGCGGATGAGAAGTAAAACTTTTACGGTATGGGTAATAATAAAAAAAAAATTACAAATAGTAGAAGCCCGAACTTACATAAAATAAGACTATAATATAAAATCAATGTGACAGTCCATTAATAGGTAATACCACAAAATATCTACCTTATTTATGTAAACTACAACGTAAAATCGTAAATGTGATTCACAAAATTTAATCAAGCCATCTATTGTCAAATTTGTCAACGGCTATTTAGCCATGGACCCCTGTAGCCCTATTAAGAGTTTACTCTTTAAACGGACTGCCAAACTCATTTAATTTAATTTAATTTCTGCTTTACGATATGCACCGCCAGCGTAACAAACAGCATCGACCTACACCGACAATGCTGGCCATGGCCCTGAGTGCCTAAGCAATGGGGCGTGGTTTATCAGCACAGAATTGACAATATTTCAATATGTATAAGCCTCTAAAACAAACTACCGTTTCTTTGTTTTCCTGTACTAAGATTAATTATACATTTCTCTTTGATTTGTATCATTTGTTTATTGGAGAAAATAAATCAAAAAAGGAAGTTCTTTGGAGAATGAGCTAGTCACTAAGAATATGTTGTAATGTATTATGGACCCAAATGACACAAGTGTAATTTTTTAAACAAATATTCAGCGCAGCAATGACGTTAATAGGCACTTACGACTTTTTAGATTGAGACTGTTTTTAAAGTCAACATTTTGAATGAGAATGACTATTTTGAAAAGGGAAAAGTTATGGGTATCTTATTTTTGGTTCTAGTGTAATATGAAACAATATTTTTTATAATAATTAGATCCAAAAATAAGATAAATATAACTATAAATAATTGAAATAAATGTAAAAAATCTGGCCCCTGTGGTGTGGTGCAAAAGATACTAAACGCTGTACAGAACTAATACGCTGAGCAAAGAAACTGCCAGCTCTTAAGATACCCTTAATTTTCCCTTTTTAAAAAAGTCATTTGTATTCTAAATCTTGACTTTCATATTGTTTTATTGTACTATGCGTATTTTACTGAACAATTTCGTCTCAGTGGACTATTAAAGTTGGTTATAGTTGAATAACGCTTAATTCGAATAGAACTAGGCTCCTCACATGCTAGAATTTGAACAGAAAATATAAATAGAAATAGAAATGTATTTAGTAAAACTCATTACATTAGTTCATTGGAATCCTGACCCCGAACTAGGAAATCCCGTATCCAGTGCCTTCTCAAACATGGTTTTGGAACAATGCATTGTAGGTAAATCAAATAAAAAGATTTTGTGAGAATAATTAATGATTCAGAAACAAATGAAAATAAAATGCAGATATTATTACGACTGTTCTTTTTAATCATGGACAAATTTTAAGTTAATTTTAAGTAATTGTAATGTCTCCGACCCACACTTGACCAATTTTAATGATAAAATAATAACGTTAAAATGTGTGAATTTTATCAAAATATCTAAAACCCCATCTCTTTAATGTCGCAAGAAGCGGTCAAATCTTTAAAGTTTGAAGTTTTGTAATTATGAAATAACAAGGTCATCTATTCTGTTTCCATTAAACTCGACACTGGAGCACTCGAACAACAAAGATACGCATCTAATTGTCAATTTAGCTTAGTCTTACATCAGGTTACTCTTAATTATACATGCCTGTTGTTATTTTTTGAGGAAACGTATCATTGCTTGCTTGGTAATTGACTTTTTATGGCTTTTATTACAGATCTTGAATGGTTGTAAAGTTTTTATGACCCGCCTATTTGTTAAGACTCGTCAAAGTTGGTTTTATATATAAGTATAAAATCGATTCGAATTTTTGATACTATTAGGTACTGTCGCAGGAGTTTATTATGTTTGCACCTACATTTAATGACGTAAGTAGGTATCTGAGACTTAATTACTATTTCAGACAATTATTTTGTAAGCCTACCAGTTATTTGGACTTCGGAAATATGACCAAGTTTCAGAATATCGCTCAAGTAGCTCCCAATTCGCCTTCGTCGAAATACTCATATACTATCTGCTCTCTACATCAAAATATTCACATTAGACGAAGCGTTATTAGTCCCGCTTTGACAATCGCAATAGATCGAAAAGTTGAGAGACATACTCGTACCTTATCTTATACCTTTAATTTGCCGTTAGTGAAACACGACATAAACATTTTACAAATAATTATTTATAGCTTGTTGAAACATTAAATCTGCCTAATTAATAATCATATACGTATAAAAGTGTTTGTTTTGTTTGTTACATAAATATAATTTATTGCTTCGTTATAATGGCCCTGGATATATTATGTAAAGATACATTATATTTATTATATTAAATTTAACATATAACTTGTAATTTTCCGTTTTCATTAAAGTAAATAAAAAGAATAATTATGAAGATATTAAGATCTACGAGGACCTTTTCAAGCCCACACATTTTAATGAATTAAGATTTTCGTAGTTGTTGTTCCTTTTTCCTTTTAAGCCTGGGAAATACAGTACATGTTCGCGCGTCAGTCACTCAGATGATCTTATCAGAATACGTGGTTATTTCTAACTCAGTTCAATTCAAGAAAACGGTTGCTTAGCTATTTAAAAGTGGTTATTAGAACTTGAGGCAGTGTATTATATGCCAACGGTGTCTTGCGATTAATCAGACATGCATGTCAGTCGCGGCTTACGAATTAGCTTTTTTATCCCAACGGCTGTTTAACATATTCCAATAATATAACCAGTGCCAACAGAATCTTACTATTATGGTAACTATGACCGTCCATTTGTTCTTCCGTACATTCGTCAGTAAGAGGAGCTTAATAAAACTTCTTGACCAAAATTCATACATCCGTACACCTACTTTGTGTTATTTATAACCCTAAGTCAGGACAAACTATTTACTTAATTACTATCACTGTACTTAGTTGTAATTAATTAATAATCTAGTAGTCATATTAGTCATTATTATCAATACTATGGAGTACTTCCCGTATGGAAACGTGAAATTTGGTGCAAAGTTGACCTACCTTGCAGTGTTACTCATGAAAGTAGGAGTGTAGTGAGGTTGTGGAGTAAATAATGAGCTGACTTCGCCGTAGTGCTCATGTCAATACTTTGATAGGCTGAGTTTTTTGGAGAAGGGTCTGGGATTTGGCCCGTTATCATTATTACGTTTTTGTTTGGGATATAGTTTACGCAGCGCATACAATCACGGAAAAATTTATTTTTCGTGCACGCAATGAAAGCTGCAGGACATGGAATGAATTGAGGTTCCAGAAAGAACATGGAATACTATATTGTTTTGTGTAGTTTGAAACAGCTGAGTAATCACAGGGGATCACGGAGTAGGGGAGGCCTATGTCCAACAGTGGACCTCTAAAGGCTGATGGATGGATGGAGTAATCACATTTTCTTTTTACTTTTCGGTTATAAATATAATAGATAGATGGCAGTGGATAATACCTATATATATCTATAATCAATAATTTCGTATCGTATAGTTAATTAGACCTAACTTGAGTTGTCCATTGAACGTAACCTATGCATTGCAAGCTGTTAAAAATTTGAGATATGATGAAATATGAGAAACTACGCGAGGAAGTCGCGCGTACCAGCAACTAAAAAATTAGAAGAGATCCTTCTCATAATTCACATTCATAAAATAAAAGTACTTAATTGTAGGAATGAAGTTTATTCACTGTTTGCAATTGTATTATTACTCAATAAACAATAAAAAACGTAAAAAAATATGGCAGTGAGTACTAGAGAATAGAGAATAACGAGCAACAAGAGCAAATGCAGGACGAGTATCGCCTCACACTCCTATGGCACCCATTCTCTAAGAAATTAATTATTCACGAGTAATCGATTAATGGCTTCGGCCATCTAATCGATTAGTACTGGTTGGAGAGAATGCAGTCGTTTGGTTGTTTATCTCCTGGAGGGGACCTTGGGGATGGAATCGCCCTCCGCATGGAAGCCGTTCTCGTCAGCGAAGTAATTGACGGTCTCGACGACGCCCTCGTTGTTTTTGTAGGTGTAGGAGCCACGGACGACGACGACGGAGTGGGGCTTCTTGTCCTCATCAAGAACCTCCTTCAATTCGCCGGTTTCAGAACGAGAGATTCCGTTTTCAGTTTCGTAACTGTGACACACAAATACAAATTATGGTTATAGATGTGCATAAGCAAGAACAGTATATACTATTACAAACTTATTCAAAATCAAAATATGTCTTCTTTTGCTGCAACTAATTTTCAACTGAAGTATCATTTGCATATGACTTTAACGAGTATAATTCGATAGAATCATCAACGCTGCGACGTCAATTTGTACCGAAAACTAATTTTCATGGTTCGGTCCATATATTGTAGTGAATGCAAGTCCTCATGAGTGATAAAGAGTGACCTTTGCCCGACTTCGAATAAGACTGAATTTGATCAAGATCGAGACACTATCCTACCGAAACCTGTAAGATTGAAGTGTATAGAGATAGTGTATAGAATAAAAAGACTGTATGCCCGCTTGCTATGATAATGGATGAAAATGGATTAAAATATAATTTCTTATGTCCAGTTAGTATTAGGTGTTAATGGTTAAGGTGTAATTAATTATAATAGTCCTAGCAATATGTACTTGAATACTCGTTAGAATCAGGACTAGGGGAGTTAGGTACTGTTAGTGTAAGTTATTGCTGTTAGTAGGGACGGTATAATAGTTTTTTTGGCCGCCCGGCCGTGCAGGCTCATCAACCACTGCCGTGACTCAAGGACTGTGCGATAGACCGTTAGTTAGACCGTTAGTCCTGTTTGTATTTGGTGTTAATAGAAATATTAGTTGTTTAGTATACGTTAGTAATAGAGAGAGACTATAATGTTGGTATTGAATATTAGCAATCCTAATTAGTAATCGTTAGTATTAGTGCTACTGAAGTTGTTTGCAGGTTAGTATAAGTGTAACCGGCATCTAACACCTTTCCGACCAAAACACAGCTTAAAAAGTTATTTCTCACGAGAAATGTAGGTAGGTAGGTCATATTAACATGAATTATTAATTGGTAAAATAATAATCCAATAAATTAAACACAAGGTTCCGTGAAAAAAAATATCTTACCCGTAGTTGTATCCTCCCTCGGGTGTTTGGTCAAAGTTGGCGCGCAAGGTTTGGATGATTTCGGGTACGGAGGCGGAGGCAGCGAGGGCCACGAGGGCGAGGGCGACGATGATCTGCGAATACAGAACACGTTAATATTTTCATTGTTAACGGATTATTGAACTGATATTTTAATATTAATTCCTCCGAGACGTACCATCTTCATTATTGATTAGTTTGGTTTGGATGCGTTGCTATCTAATGAGCGACTGATGCCTAAACGCTCGGATCAAATTCTTTTATACATTTCTCCCGGCTCGGCAATCCAACTTAATGTCAAACGACAAAAAACATACGATGTCGATATTCTGGCTCTCCGGATTCGGTCACCTATGATCACTAACGATTGTGCATGTGTTAGTACAGTGATCTGTTTGACATAGTCGAGTATGTGTGCGGGACACACGCGCTTGCGCAGCCATCTGAAGGTTTTATTTACTCTGTTATATGTCACAAAATTTTAAAGACATCGATAAGCATGTACTTATAAGGCCAAGGTATGCTATTATCTATTTAAGTTTTTAGGAGACCTAAGGTTTACCCTAATTCAAGATACTTAGTAACTATTCCAGTTTTAGTAGAACGTTTGCTTTAAGATGTTAAAGCTTTATTCTTCTTGAAATTATGTACCTATCTGCTGATAGAAGTAATTATTGTAAAGTAAGTAAAGTAAGTATTGTTAATAAATTAAAATGTAATTATTGAACTCTACTTATTTAAAATTAAACTATATATTAATAATAATCTACGATAAAGTTGATACGTATTATATAAAAAACGTATTTCTTTTGAAATCTTCAACTTTGCTGTCCTATAAAATAAACAATTTTTTTTTTTAAATTTTTACTAAGCACATGTTCATGCTAATCCAAAGACAGTCTACGAGTAAGGTAAATGAAAATTGTTTAAATAATAATATTAAAAAGTTATCTTACTCATATTTTATGATAAATTAGAAAGGTTTTATGAAGATCACTTCATAAATTTGGTAGAGGTAATTTGAGACACAAAGATGGTCATAGGAGACTTCAGTCCCGAATAGTACCTACACATCCTAAAACGGTAGAAACTTGCATATAACCTAGACATAAAAGTCATTTCAAAGTTTCTCCATTATAAATGTGCTAATATTACCACGACAATCTGTCAGCTCCAAGTCCGTAAAATAATAGTGGATGTGAACTGTAAATGTGTACTTTTGTGCCACGGCATAATGGATATGCCCTTTTTTTTACTTACAACTAAGCACCTTATAACATCAGACCAATACCCCGACAAACTACAACCCAGTTTGTGAGAGTTTTCTCTTACTTTACATACATTGTTGTTGTTTACATACTTACTATTCTATTCTATTCTATACATCAAATGTTTGATGCGAGTATTCCCCCAATCCACTGTAGATTTCTGCAAAGATTTTCTAAGACTGAGATGAAAAGTTTTGGGGAGAGCGGACTCCCTGAATGATGCCACGCTTTAGGTTGAATAGAGGACCGGGTAAATGTTAGTCTAGCGTTACTGTTTCTGTAGATTTGCTTTATAACTTCAATGTAGTCGTAACTAACTCCTTAATCCACCAAAGCTTCCCATATCGAGTCGTGCCTTATAGAGTTGAAAGCTTTGTAATAGTCGACAAATAAGAATACAATGTAAAGCGGTTTTATATACTCGTTGTATTTTTATCAATAGTAGAGTAGCGTTTAATGAAACCAGCTTGCTCTACCGGTTGGTTGACGTCTATTGCCAGAGTTATTCTTCGTAAAAATGTAGTAGAACACAATTTGTAGAGGCACGACATAAGGCTAATGTATGTATGTCATTTGAAATGAGTTTAGGCTCACCTTTATTAGAAAGCAATACAATTTCTGACTGCCTCCATTGTATTGGAATTTCTTTTCTTTCCATTATTAGGTTAAATAATTTTAAAGGCGTTTTAATAAGAGCTTCTCTTCCAACTATGATCGTTTCATTGCTAATACCGTCGGAGCCAGGACTTTTTCCTAACTTAAGATTTTTTATGGAGAGCTCGATTTCATTTTCCAAGAACGGTTGCGCAGGGTCTTTATTGCATGGTGTGAATATTAAAATTGATGTATACTTATGTTGATCGGATCATAGAGATTTATAGAAAGAGATTGGTATATCAGACAACTCGCTTCTAATTGTCGCCAATATGCTCGCGTTATATTGTAAATGACACATGAGTTGCTTTTATGTTGTTAGATGCTTAATATTAATAAATATGAATATAAATAGGAAACAATTGACACATTTGAGATTTGCTGACGACTTAGTACTATTAACAGAATGCTTTGAGGATATGCAGTATATGTTGAACACCTTAAACGAATGTAACATAAAAGTAGGACTGGAAATAAATATAGAAAAGACAAAACTTATGGCTTACACAGAACATAGAGCACCAATTACTCTGCAATCACTGAATCATAAATTTGTTGAAGAATACAGCTACCTTGGCCGCTTAATATCATTCAAAACCGGTGAGGAAAAAGAGTTAATAGAAGAATTACAAACACTTGGAGAAAATACTGGAGTATGAAAGAGATATTTAAATGTAAAATCAACAACCAATCAAACAACCCTCAAAACTAAAGCAATGGATATGGTGTCTTACACCATGCTTGCAAACTTGGACTATGACTAATGTCTCAACAAACTAGGTACAACTCAAAGGAACATCGAAATAAGTTATTTGGGTATAAGACTCCAACATCATGTTCAAAATAGCAAAAGTAGACAAATCACCAAACTAATCTAAGCTAAGAATATACCTAAATATTTATAA